>CANUEX010029883.1:0-61780 GCA_948099535.1 Jatropha multifida | reverse complement strand
AAAATAATAATAAAATATTATAAAGTTTTTAATTATTAAATAAAAACAAACCGTCCAAGGTAAGTTGCCGGGGAGAAAAGAATAGTAACGCACAGTGTTTTTCAAAAATATCCGATTCGGGTCTAATTTAAATTAATTCGGTTCAATTAAAGAAATATTGGTCCGATTTTATTCAATTAACGGTTATTCAATAAATTTTTGGGCGAACCAAAATGATTTTCGATTCCCATAATATTACGTGGCGTAATATTATTAGCTAATAATTTACAATTTAAATTTAAATGAGAATGTTTCGAAATAAAAATTTCAGGGTATTATACTACGAGTAAATACTATTTTAAGATATTTCAAAATTTATTGAGGACAAAATAAAAAATTCCATTATTTCCTATATTTTCACATTTATATATAGTATGCAGTTAGATAAATAGATATATAGATATTACATATTAGTTTTCAATTCATCGAATAGTCGAAATAAACACTGTGAATAAAATTAATAGTCATTTATTTTAAATTTACTACAAATATCCAACAGGAAAAACATATTTCATTTTATTATAAATATTTTAAACCTAAATAAATCCAAATAATAGTAATAATTGTTTAATTCAAAAAATATATATGTTTTTTTCATTTTCCCTGCACATTTGGCTTAATATTTCTAACAATATATTAACGAATATTAAATTAAAATTATATTTCATTCAGATGACATGTACAGTTGTTACAAAAAAGGGGGGGGAAGAAGGGACATGACCGGTACAAATAAATTTGTATAACCAGAAACTACACAATGTAGCCAATCACATGTTACCAATTACATCAGAAGAACAAAAACCACTAAAACCAGAATATTTTAGGTAGATTCCACAATTGTGTTAATGTCTTCTTATATAATTATTTAAAGCAAAGCAAAAAGTGAGAAAAAAGCAAAGAAAGTGAATGAAATAAAATTTGTGCTTTTGAGTATATGCTTTAGAAGATCCTCTCTTCATCATTTCTATTCCTACAAAACAAAACCCACATATCACACCAAGTTTTCACCCTCCACTCCTTTGGAGGGATCCAAGAGATTGGATCCTCACTACAACATAAACATCCCTCAGATTTGGTCTCATTTTCTTCTATTATATGTATGGGTATGAGTGGCCAGAGGTGGCTGCCGCGGCGGTGGAGCCAAGATGGTAATTGAAGCAGGGAAGATGGGGATGAAGAGGGACGTGGAAAGTAAGGTCATGATGGTTTTTTAAACCATTAGGGCAACTATGATCCTTTGGCATTATGTATCAGTTATGGATGTTGCTTAACACATTTATGTTACCATGTTATTATAATGGGGGAATATATATGTGGGTTTTGCTTTTATTTTACTAATATATATCTGTGTTTTTCTTTTTATTAGTTACTTGAGGAGTTCATTTTTATAGGTTTGCTTATCATTAATTGCATTTTTTTTTTTTTGTGTTTCCTTAATATGATCAATATGTTAAGAATGTGAATCTCTCCTTTCATTTCTTGAGAATTTTTACTTCTTTTTTCTTTTTCTTTTGAGAGTTATTATATTACATATGAAGAAATCTACAAGTCTTAGCTCAGTGGTAATAGATGATTTTTTTTTAATAATCTTATTCATATGAAATCAATTGAAATAGTTGGCAGTTGGCAAATCTTGGTTTTAGTTGTTTTTCCAGCTCTAAGTTTCCTAGCAAGGATCATAATTAAGAATTTTCTTGGAGGGTTTTCTGTGTTTTTTCTTCTTTCATTTCCTTTTTTTTTTTTTTTTTTTTCTGACTTTGTCCCACTAGTTTTGAAATTTCTTTTCAGCCCCTGCGACATTGAAACTTGACTCTGGCACGGAGAAGCTACCTAGCAAAAAGAAAAAAGCGACGAAACATAAAGCCTAAAAAAAACACAAAATTATATATCCCCATGTTTCAAATTTTTTTTTTTTTTTATTTTATGTTGTGGACACATCTTTTGTTTATGAAAAGAGCATATTATACATCAGCACATAAGCTAATGCAACATTAAGGCTCTCCCATATTATACATCTTTTTCAATTTCCATACTAAGGCTCGACCTTTGTTTGAGGGAAAGGATCCTCAACCACGCTCTCCCAGTCAACTTAACTCAGTCACCGGTGATGTTAAAAGCCCATATCCAATTGTTCCACTTTCAGAAAAACTATTTAAATCACTAAAATATTTAACATTTCTCAATGTCATGTAGTCATATGCTTAAACAGACGCTCTCTGTTACCCGCTTCCGAAAATTGTCTTATACACAAATTAGAAATCCACGCAACTAGAAATCTTGAATACATTCACTTGTTTAGTTTTAAATTTTCTTAGGCTATAGGGTGCATTATTAGATACTGCATTCTTGCGCTTATCATTAACTATTGTATCAAACATACTAGATAATGCTAATTGGGTTGTTTATTACATTGATGTCAACTTTCTCTCCATTCAACAAAAGGGTAAACTGTTATCCAATCTACATGCTTCCTATTTGACATTCCATTCGAGCTGTTTTTGGCAAATTGCATTCATGGCATGTATATCAGAACTATAACCATAATAAGATGCAAGCAACCAGAAAAAGAAATGCAAGTCTTCAATTCATATAAGCAAAAACCAACACTAGCTTTTGTAGAAAGCATAAATCAGATAAAGCACATAGCTAATCCTATGGCAAACAAGTTCAAAGACACAACCAAAACTCTCCGAAACAGAATAATTTTTCTCTAAATCGAACAAACAAAAAGCTTAGCCTAGTAAAAGAACCCAAGCACTTTGCCACCAACATTCTTTCTTCTAGCCTCTTCATGATCCATAATGCCAGCAGAGGTTGTCAACACAATATAACCGAACTGCAATTTTAAATTGATGTTAGATGTCAAGACCGAAATCCATATGTATCACATCAAAGAATGCACACAACATCAAGCGATATCACTTCATACAAGATTTAAGCACTTAAATACCAAAATGTAAATAGAAGTTAATACAAACTTAACTGAAGCACAAATGATTTTACTTGCTTGTTTGTTACAGCATAATTAACTTGATCCTAATGGGGTAACTATTATTTGCATGCTCATGTCAACTCGATACTCATATTACAAGTCACGAAAAAAGTAAAACTGAACTTAGACATTTTTGTTTGCTTACCTGTCTTGATGGAAGAAGTCTTGCAGTCCATCCTTCAATTTCCTTGACACCGATATCAAAACGAGGGCTGATGACTCCACACTTATTCAACCTCCCATTCAATTCAACCACAATTTTACCAGCTCTATGATCATCAACATACTCAAACTCACCAATATATCCTTCATAACAGAGCCAAAGAGATAACCATCATAAACCAGCACAATTTTACGAATTTTCCATGAAAGATTAAAGAGATGGAATGAAATGAAGGTGAAAAATGAAAAGATACCATGCTTCTGCATCACCAGCAGAAATTTGATGATCACTTTTGAGGAAGGCCTGATCATAACCTGGCGCTTCCCACGCTTTTCAGCATTGTACATGCTCTTCAAAGCATCATTCAAAACACTAACTCTCACCATGGTTGCTGCAACACATAATGTCAAAAATTACAGAGAACTTTAAATACTCAACATATATATCAATATATATAAAATAAAGAAAGAATTTAGAACAATAGTTAAAACAAAATATTATTCAATTCATAATTGCTAGCTGAAACACACAAATTTTTCTTCAAGATCAAAAGGGAATGAAGAAATCTTAATTCATAATCCAATAGACCAATGGAAATACCATTTTCTAAGAATGTAATAACAAAGCATAAAACTCTATTCTAGCCGGTTATGAGCACAAGTCTCGAATCAAACATCTGTCAATTTCAAAAACAGAGTGATCCCTAGAAACTCATAATTGCAACTGTAACAACAATGATCGCCAAGAAGAATAAGATAGAACATATATACAATCGCTTAAAGTATTCCTACTATACTATTGGTAGTCGTCAACATCTCGCAGCATGTAAAGAATAATCCATCGAGAAATTAAAAGAAAAAAACCCATAAACAAAAGATTTTAACGATTGATTAAACAAATATACAAACAGAAAGATATATAAGAAAAGAATAATACAAAGTAGTTACCGGATGCAGAAAGCAGAGAAAGAGAGGCGCCTCCAAGCAGAGTGAAGAGAGCTAGGGTTTTGGGAGAAGTTGTAAAGAGCAGCAGGAAACTATTTAAAGAGCAGCTTAGTTTGATTTTTCAAGCCATGGGCTTGACCTAAATATAAGCCCAATTAAAGTCTGTGATTAAAAGTCCAGATACATTTACCTTAAAGACTGTCCTTTAAAGCCCATATATATTTTCCTTTTGTCCTCTGGGCTGGACCTCAGCATTCGTTCGGGCTTTTATTTTCTTTTTCTTAAAAAATTATTTTATTTATGAGAATTTATTTTATTTTCATTAAAATCTAATTTTCGTAAACTTTAAAAATTTTAATAATCTATCTATCTAATCATGAAGCAAAAAAATCTTTACAAATCTGACTTGACAATCTCTCTATTTGGTATTTCTATTTCTCTTGTTTTACAAATTTTTTAGTTTTCTATCTTATTTTTTGAAATTTTTATTGAATAATTTTTTAAAATGTTTTTATAATAATAATTAATCAATGTATATCTAAAGAAAATTATCACTTTAAAGTAATTCTAATATGATCGGATGTTTTTAAAATAATAATTAAACAATATATATTTAGAGATAATTATTATTAAAAAAATGTTTGAAATTAAAGAGAATAAAGTAGGTTGATTCTGTAATTATTGTGCCACCAAAAATAAAATTATTTGCTTGGACGGTTCGCAGCTATAAACAGTAGTTCAGGTGAGTTGCGGCTGACCTTCACTACTTCTTCCAGCGCTGCAATAGTGCTGAAGATGGGTTCTTATTTTCTATTTTTTCAAAGAATTGATTGTATGTTTCAACTTTGATATACAGAATACAAGTATATCTATGTATTTTTTGAGCTTCAGGATTAGTTCAGAATGGAAAGCAAGGGATTAGTGCAAGTAAATGGGAAGATAGTCAAGGACACTCAACGTCAGCTCCTTCATTCTATCTGGAAGATAGTTCAATTTATATGGTTCTCTCTTGCTGTCAAATCAGCATCAAACTACTTGATTTTGAAATAGAAAAGAATGGAGTGTGAATTAGATTGAACCATGCTCAAATTAGCTTAAAGTAACTTGCAATTGCTTTCAAAACATGAAAACAGGGATAATAAACCATCGGCCATATCATTCTATAGTTTCACCATGAAAGGTCCTTAGCTGCTTACTAAATATGAAGACTCCTCCATTTAATACAAATATAGCTCCACATGGACATCTGCTGTCATACCCTCATCTTTATTCATTGCATATTTATATGACAAAGGGCAATATTAGCAACCATAGCTACTGCAAACTAAAGGGCTGCGAGTGAGTTATAGCTTCTTTTTTTATTTTTTTATTAATTAGGTTTTTAATATTATATATTTCTTATAGTATTAATTTCGTGCATTTTATGAAGATTGTCAAATACGTATTCGAACCGGATCTATTGTCAGGTCATATATATATTTACCACTCGATATGCCGCTTAATATTTATTTACTCAATTGGTATAATCATTATTTAAATTGGTTTAAATTTTATTTTTATCCTTTTTTTATAACCAATGAAAAATATATAATTGAAATGACCCATTAATTTATTTTTAAAAGAATTTTTATTTAAAATTTAATTATAAATTTTTACTAATGAGAATGCGAAAAATAATATTTTATGCCGCAAACCGAATCCGAAAACCAAATTTAAATAGTCAAACTCAATTGAAAAACTCTTAAATCAAATGTAAACTAGGCTAAATTATTGGGTTAGATCAAATCGATTTAAATCGAACTGAAATTAATTAGATAAAAGTAAGAATTGGACCAAACCGGTCAAAAATCCCCTTCCCCTTTCTCCCTCAATCGATACCCTCTCTCTCCTCGATAATTCTCTCCCTCACCTGCCACCGTTTATCCTCTGTCTCCGGCGAGCAACACCAACAGACGAGCATGCCAAATGAAAGAGCTTGATGAGAGCAACTCAACAGTGGTCATGGATTGCGAAGTTGAAGCCGATGGAGAGAGATATCGCGACTGGAAGTCGAACAATGTCGCGCGATGAAATTTTCGACGATCCACGCGATTCTAGCAGTTGCAGCGTGAAGGAAGGGTGTCGATCGACTCCATTCCTCCGTGAGATCATTTCCCTGGTCTCAATTGCGACGTCTAGGCTAGCATGGTGAATCCACCATGAACGATGACCTCAAGGTGGCTGTCGAGGCTTATTCCGGCAACAAAGACTCACTGGCTCAGCGATCTAAGGATGGATTTGGACTCCTCTTAAAAAATCGAGTCGATTGGTGGTGCCCTTGCGAAATTCTAGGCAGTCATGATTTTCTGGCCACCGTTCATGGCGGCATATGCAGTGGTCCGATCACCGGCCGGCTACACTCCGGCGAGGCAATCAAGAGGCAGAAATCTGCATTTCACACATTGAGTCCAAATCCGAACTCCTCGGTTTATTTTACTGTTAATTTTACACTATCACCGCAAATTTAGATTGACAATTAATTGAGTAGTATTATTTAATTTGTTTAATTTATAGTTAAGCGAACTAAATAAAAATGTAGTGTGAATTAGATTACCAGATTATTGATGAAATGAACACATTATGAGATTATTGAAAGAATATGTAAGTAATATAAATTTAAAATTTAAGACAGTTAAGTTATTAATAATTAAATAAATATAGTTTGAATATTAACATTGTAATTGTGAGAAATTGAGAATGGTGGATGAGAATTGATTAGGTTTGCCCGATGGAGGGGCTGTGTATTGTGATGTATAAAATTCAAGCAGTTCAATTTACAAAGGAGATGCTGTCAAATTTTTGACAGAAAAGAAAGATTTACTTAGAGATAAAATTTATTGTAGTAAATAATAAATTGTAATATTAAATAAAGAAACAAATTAACTAATTAAACACAAATTAATTACATTATATTTATTGGATTTTGGCAACATATTTAGAAATGAAATTCCATTTCATTTCTAAATGGTATTATGAGAATAAAAAAAGTAAAGTAAATGAATTCAAGGATTTAGTTCCAAAATTTTATTATATCAGTTAGTAAAATAAATAAAGAATGGTTTTAATAAATAAATCAAGTTAGCCAAATAATTTATAAAGCTTAAAATTATTAAGGGCATAAGTGATCAAAAGATTTTGATAAATATTATTTTAAATGAAATCTAAGAAGCTAAATACCAAATTAGGTGGAAGGTGAAATAAATAAATACCTGTGCATATATGTATATAAATGATCTTAATAAATAGAATGTGGCAAATTAATGATTTCATCTAATTATTAAAGTGGATGATAAATTTAATTAGGTGGTAAAGAAATATGAAATATTTAATTAAATGATTTTAATAAATAAATTGGATAATGATTTTAATAGTTGGATTTAAGTTAATTTGATTACTCCTTTAATCATTAAAGTAATAAATAAATTTTAATCCTTACTTGAACTTAAGTATAGACTTCAAAATAACAAATAAATCATAAAAGAAAGTTAATTAATCTGGTTAAGTAAATAAAGAACATAATTATTAATAGAGGACTGAATATGAAATGTAATTTGATATTAGGTTGAAGAAACTCAATAAACTGTTGTGAAAGCCTGGTTGATCTTTGGAAATCAGCTTCTTGCTTTTAAGTGAGTAATAATATATAATGCTTTACCAAATTCATTACTGCATAATTTATTTTATGCTTGTGCTTATTATTTCTAAATTCTTGCATATATAGTATATGGATGAATGTTTGTGCAATGATAAATGCTGTGAATAATTAGTTTGTACATGATGATATGTGATTGCTGTGTGGGAGTTGGAATGATGTGAATCACCTGGGTTGAGAGCACAGACATGGTGAGAATGTCGTCAGTGGGCCATAAGCGGTGGGAGTAGCGCCCCCCTTGTGCACTCTGGATGATGACACGTGTCATGGAAAAATATTTTTACAAAGAAAATTATTTTGCGAAAAATATTTTTATCTAATTATGGTTTTGCCCGAATGGAGGTGACCTCACTGGGTGCACAAGTCATAGGACCATGGGATTATATGATATGATATGATGGATATTAAAGCATGCTTGGGGAGAGCATGGTCCTGTTAAGGTGATTTCACTGACTAACAACCACTTGATGTGCATATGGTTGTAGTTGTTTGTGGATGATATGATTGATATTGTGTGAATGGAGAATGTTCGTTTAGAATGCCTTAAGTATCATTTGTGTGAATGTGTGAGTTTGGTATTATATGTTATTATTCACTGAGTTTTATACTCACCCCTTCCCCCTTATCCTTTATTTTGTTTCAGGAAATTGTGAATTAGTTGTAAAAATTTGGAGTTTTAGTTTTCTGTCCTTTCAAGGTTATTTGAAGGAATGTTTAAATGTCTAAGATAGAATCATTTAGGATTTTTTATAATTGTACAATAGTAGAAAATCTGCAGTTATGATAAGATTTTATGATTGTAATAATAATGTTAAGTGTATGTAAAATTTTATCGAAACGGTTGAGTTGAATGAAATAAGGTCTTGTAATAGTTTGAATCATTAAAAATATGATGGGTCAACTTGTAGAATATTTTCACATAATTATGGTGTTAAAATCAGAAATTAGGCTTACTACGGACCTTGGTGGTCTTAAGCTTTTTAAGGCCCTAGTGCCGGTTCAGCCCATGGAAACGGGCCGTGACATAAAGTCTTTTGAACAAAAACAAAAAGAATTAATAATTCCAATGAAATAATTGAAATTTTATGTTCTGGCCTGTTTCCAAAAGTTATATGACTATATAATTTCAAAGTCTTTTCCTTTCAATTAATAATTTTATGCAATTGAAATCTACATAAATAACTTGGAAATGACACGTGGATTTTAGTGAGAGAAGAATTTAAAATGTAAAAATATTTTTTGCGGTTGTGAAAATTTGAGTTTGGATTGTTGACCCTACTTACTGTGAGAGATCTGTGGCTGCCCATAAGAAGCATAAAGTACTTTTTCGTTTCCGCGAAGAAAGAAAGGCAAAATGTAAACTTCTTCCCTTCTTCCTCTTAGAAAGGATTGCCAATCAAAAAAGTTTTTCTTCCCATTTTCTCCATTTTTGGGAAATATAATGTTTATATGTCAATTAGCATCCTGTTCGGTGATAATTTTTTAGACGGTGTTGACTTGATCAACGCATTATACCTATTACTCATAATATTTGAAGATACAACGTTTATATTAATATTTAAAATTTGAGATAATGAATTATGGAATTTATTATTTTTAATTATCTGATAAATGAATAAAAAAAAGTTAAATATATGATTGATTTGCATCCAATTGGAACAAGTTAAGTAAAGCACAGTGAACATGTGGTAATATCTATGACTATAACATGATCATGCCAAATTGGCTTCTGCAGTGAATGTCTGGCCGTCTTTTAGCCATCCAAGTATTAAGATCTTTTTAGATACATTTGAACAGAATGTACTTAAAACAAACACGGATTGAAAATTGCACGTTCCAAATATTTTTATGTTCAAATCAACATCATTAACCCCAATAATTGCATAACAAAACTTTACATTCTTAATTAATTTTTTCTGCCCTTATTGAACCAAACTACCCTTTATTAGACTCATAATATAATTTTATAATTTTTTATGATATAATTGAAAAGTGGCAATCATATAAATTTATCTAAATCATAGAAGTATTAGTATAAATTTGGAATCATCCATGAGAGGAAAAAGAAAGTTTTATTTTTGATGTCATTCCATGGGTGCTTTCTTTTTTTAAGGTTAAACATTTTTTACTTCTGTCAAGGGTGAAAATTTTCCTAAGAAATTGAATGATCCCTCATTTCAATCAGAATCAAATGGGGGATAATTAGCACAGTTAAACAAACAAAACACTAAAATTCACTCCAGGTCATTTAAGTATTTACACATCCAAGTTAAAATCTGGAAAAAATTCAAGCCAGAGTTGTTCTGTAAGAAAGAAAAATAAATGCACAAAACCGGATTTCGTCAAGCACAGCTTTTCTCATTTACTTGCTTCAGTCTGCTAAAAGAGCAGCAAGCTAAACCATATTCAAGTGTTCCAATCAAGTCCATTAGCAACAGTAATAATTACCACTCGTAGAAGTCACACCTTGGTATTCTTCCTTCCCATGTATCTGTCTCTTTACGACCTACTGTATGTTTTTGCAATATGCAACGTTCACCTCTTCCAGAAAACTAAAGTTCCTCAGGCTGATGTTTTGGAGTTGCGGATACACGTGGTAAGTGTAAGAGGTTTCATGGAAAAAACCAGGCCTTGATGAAGATTGCAAGGGCTAATTGCAAAAAGAATGCTGCAACCACCACGATTGTAAGATCATTCCCCTCAATACAAGACTTGAGATTCATGGCAACAAAACACGCTGAGTCAATACCAGCAGCAAGAATAATCATCCACCTTAGCACCTCAACTGGAATAACCAGCAGAAACTGAAAATATGACATAGTATGAATGAGAAGACAAATTCTTCAGAAAAGCTTAAAAATATAGGGTGAATAGATATGTGAATCGCAATGGTGATGGCGTGTGCTTACAGAGCTCAGAATAAAGATGAACAGAGAATAGCCCCACATGCACCAGTACCGTATAAGGCTAGCATTTGTTCCCAGATACTGAAGCAAGAAATAAAATGCCAATGGTACCAAAATAGCATATCCATAGATTGCAACAGCCGCCACATTTACATATCCAACATCAAAGCTCCAAGAAGCACTACTGTCAGTGCGTTTCTGCATGAGGTAGGTGGCACAGTTTCCAAGTGAAGCTAGCACAAACACCAATGTAGTTGAAACCCATACAAGCCCATATCTGCAACATAAAAATTGTTGCAAATAAGCCTATCAGATGCTCAGGTGAAATACACTGCTTAATGTGTTGTCTTCTAATTTAAACCCAGACAATTAGATGCATTGTTCTTCCATACATTGTAGTGATGAACCTAATTGTCTCTTAATTTTCATTCATCCATGAGGTAGAATACAATGTTGACTTTACACTGAGACCGCAACGAAGGAAAGGACTTTTGGATTGCAAAAAGAAAGTTTTACAACATAGTCAGAGAACGTTGTATAGAATTCCAGCATCGGAAGACAACACTGAGACTGCAACGAAGGAAAGGACTTTTGGATTGCAAAAGGAAAGTTTTACAGCATAGTCAGAGAACATTGTATAGAATTCCAGCATCGGAAGACAGCAGTGGTTGCATTTAAAAGGAAGAAAGTGGGAGGAAAATAAAACAACTATGTAACTTGCAGCTCAATTCCTCAAGTACTCATTTCCTAATAACTACAATTTGAGAAAGAAGATCCATTTCTCAATTCTCAGATTATCATATAAACCATAGAATGGATACTATAGGCAATGGATATCTATCACACATATCATTCTTCCCCACCTTGTCGCTGGCAACTTCTATAGGTATCACATTTCAAATTGGAAGTATTGAAAAGAAGTATTGGGTCTTTGGTGAAAAAGACAGACAGACAGTAAAAATGGAATCTGATAATGCACACTAGCAAAAATTAGTTTTCACACCTTACTCTTCTTTGACTCTCTCTCTGTTATCTTGTTGTTTTTTCTTATAGAAGATCCACTTGCCTCAGAAAATGGTCAGTCATACTAAGCATGTTGATCAGAATATTTACTTCAGATTTCAAATAATTACGTTTCATACTTTCAAGTCAATGGAAAAACAAAGAAAATATAACTTCATTTCAACTGTACTCATATGTTTATGATATTGATAATCACACCTAGAAATCTCCATCCTCAAGTACAAACATATTTTCCCACTCAATGTAGTTCACGTGAGTTTGCATTAAAATCTCCCTTGAAATGAAATGATTCTCTAATGCATGAAAAATCTTATCTCAATCCTCATGATATGGGTGGCATTAAAAAAGAGGTAAATGCCATACTCACAGATCAGGGTTAGCATCAATCTTGCTGAAAAAATCTCCACCAATAGGATAAAAAGAGCCCAACATCCTGTTTATGACAATATCTGTATCCACATTGAAATACTGTGTGTATGATGAGACACTGAATACTCCCTTCCAATTGTTTGGGGGTTGTTGCTCAAATGTTTCTGCAAGGACAATGAGACATGTTAAATAGGAATGGACATCATTGTTGTGCCAATAAATGCAGAAAAAAGTTTAATACCAATAACTTAATGTGAAATGGCACTAATACAAACATCAAAATATGACAACGATTATGCATTGCCACTCTCCTTCAAAGCCCTTCATAGGTCATAATGTTAATCAAATTCTGGATAAAAAAATGGACATATATTACCACTCCATACATGTAATCACTACATCACAGAATATCAGAGAATAAGCTATCAAGCACGATAAGATTTTGGGTTTAGGAAAGAAGAAAGTATCATATGTCATTAGTTTCATCTTCCTTTTGAGTAATAATCTATTTCACGTTATCTTTCTTTTTGTTTTCTTTAGGAGTTCATTGTGAAGGGGAAAAACACAAAGGAAACTTATTCAATCCACTTGCAAAACATTCCCCACCCTTAAAGTATTTCAGAATATCTAACGACTACCTGAGGATTTATTATTTGGATTATGAAACTAGGTGCTTTTAGGTCTCATCAATCCTATGAAGTGTTATGTGGAAGACAACAACTGAAACCTAGGATGGATATGTGTTTGTAATATGTAAATCATACTAGTTGACCTTATCTGAGAAGCTAAAATAATTGAATGGCGTTCCTCATTTATAGCCACGATATCTATAAGCACACAGTTATCCAAGTGAAAAGTAATTACAGTAAATCCTCAAATAGCTTTAGCAAATGTTACCAAAACATCATAGGTGAATTGTTTCAATTTTCCATTGCAAATGGTTACCTGGTTTTATATTTTAACTACAAAAAATCATCGAAGCACCTGAAAGGGCAAAGCTCAGTACGCATTTGTTTATGTAAATATTAGCTACAATTTACATATGCCAAGTTCATTTTAGAGTCTACTTGCATAAACTTAATGGAAAAAATCATTAAGAAGCATTCCTTGCTCCCCCAAGCTAAAATGTTATGTGGACAGAAAATTATAAGGTTAATAAGTTGCGCCTCAAAATGGTAACCAAAAAGCAAAGAATAGAAAGAAATACCCAGAGTAAAGACAGCAATGCAGTTAAGCTTAATAATCTTCACAACATAACCAAAATGAAGGAAATTAAATATTTAAACACCATACCAGGTGGGCTCCCAAGAGTTTGATAACCCCGATTGCTACCTCCTGCACCATTATTCGGAGGGAATGTTTGCATGCTTGCTTCAGGGACTGGGACTGCATATGAGTCCATAGATAATAAAAGCTTTTCGAACATTAGAAATTTTTATCCAGGCTCAAGCTAATACAACAACAACAAATTTCAAACTGTCGAAGAGAAAAGAAAAGAAGTCATACCTTCATAATTGGCCGTACTTTTTTCTTCAGTCACCACAGCCTTTAAAGAAAATGCGGGGAAAAAACATAAAAACATTACCCAAAAGAAGAGCGAGAAAATAACCAAATGATCTAGTTACTTCAAATCAAGAAGCTCTCCACATATAATCCATTTCAAACCGTAAAATCTAACTCTTTAACCCACTTCCAGATTATGCATTTAAAATCAACCGTGTCTTAAATTTACTATATCACATTTAAACTCCAGTTTAAAAAGCTAAACTGCATTGACTTCTCTACCAATCTATAATCAAGATTATGCAATTAATACAAAATTAAAACCCCAAATCCCAAATTAAAATTAGACATACATGCAGATACATACAATAAATTGTGATAAATAAAAATTCAGTACTTACAGGTACTGAGCCAAGTAAATGGCTAGTAGGGAGGTTGTTGTAAGACTCATCCATTGAAGAAGACACGTAGTAAAAGATCCAGAACAGAGAAGAGAGAAAGAATAGTTCTTTAAAAAAAATCAATTTTAGACGGTCATTATTAAAATTAAAGTATAAATCGAGGGAAATTTCTGCTTTTCTGATAGTGTGAAAATTTGGGGATTGGAAAATCGAAGACCTTAAACCGTTAGATTTTCGTAATTTAGAAGCAAACTGAACCAGATGAGAAGACGAGAGCGGACTAACAAAGGGACCAGTGTGTCAGCGTCAGCTAAGAACTTTTAGACGAGTTGGAATACACGCGCCATTAAACGGTCGATAAACGATTTTGTCGTTTTGATGGTCCCCGTATCAGATTTTTATATGTTTCAGGTGTTGCACACGTAATGGATAACAAATTAATAATGGGCTGCAATTTGGGCTTGTGGTTGAATTATTAAGGCCTGCAGCCCTGCACTAGACATTAGGGCTTAAAGCCCGTTGAGGTCTAACACTAACTATAGATAGAAATAAATAAATGAAAGTATCATGTATACTCCATTTGTTCATTTATAAAGAGATTGAATGAATCAAACTGTTATAGGCCACTCAAGAGTGATTTTGAAAACTATTTCCCAAAATGCAAATTTGAAACAATTTCTAAATGTTATGTTAGTGATTTGGTACAAAATATAAAATTTTGTTTTACTCTATTTTCAATTTTCGTAAATTGTCGATAATTTTTGTTTTTAAAATTCTTTGCACCACCACTAATTGAAGTTTGTGATTTTAATGCAAAATCTTAGTTTCTGGACAGCATTCTCTAATCATATTTATCCCTTTACGAAACAGTTTCTCAAATCATATTATGTTACAACAAATCCATTCAAAAGTTTTATACTACTCAAAAGAAGTATAAAAACGCATAATTTAACAAATAAGAAATGCATACTTCTTGATTTTTTTTTAAATAAGAAAATAAACTAAGCTCTGCCATCCATTCTACTCTATTTAGTTAACATGGCCTAAAATTTGGTGAAATAGGATAGATGTGTAAATAGACTCAATCTTACGTCAATCAATACAAGAAAGATTTCTATCTCGGTATAAGGTCTGTCACATGATGTATATATAAGGACTGTCACAATATCAAAGCCCATGATATATACAGTACAATTATCTAATGAATATATTTGGATCTCAAATTGGCTCATTTCATTTGTGAACTCTCTGGTTCTCTTTATCAGCCTATATATGGATATGAATACCATTTCTGCAGCATTTCAACAATCTCTATTTCCTTTAAGCCATTCTAAAATTCTTCATCTGGTTAATTTTGAACTATCTAATCTATTTCTTTTAATCTCTTTTTATCATTTTGGTGTTTCTAATTTATCCTCTGTCCAGGTCAGGCATGCTCAAGGAGAACACAATGTTGCAGGAGAGAAGGATCATGATGCACTTTTATCTCCAGAATTCTTTGATGCTCATCTCTCTCCTTTGGGCTTGCAGCAGGTAAAGAAATACCAGGTTTATCTTTTATATAGGTATATATTAATTTGTTTGATCTGTGGGATTTATTAGTTTGTTAATGAGATAATCAAATAAACATTTACATTAATTAGTAGTTTTATTATAACTAACAGGTTAGCAATCTCAGAAACCATGTTCATGAATCCGGATTGTTAAGGTGAAGTGAGTTAGTTATAACTTCCCCTTTGTTCAGGTACCTGAAAGTCTAGTTCCTCATAAAACATTTCATTTCATATTGTTTAAGTTCGTCTAAGAATGCAGTACATTTTGATTGATCCAAGTGTCTGTTGGTATTTAAACTCTATTATTATTAGTAAGGTTTCATAATCTTGTAGGCTATGCAAACAGCAGTTGGTGTTTTTGGTGAAGGAACATCAGATTTTAAGGGCCCTCCAATTTTAGCAGTTGAATATTGTCGAGAGCGAACTGTATGCATCAATTTTAACATTCTGTGAACAAAAATTCTGAAAATGCTTTTCTTTTATTGTGTCTGATGTTTTCACATTGCAGGGAGTTCATCCATGTGATAAGAGGAGAGCCATTAGCGAGTCTCGGTCTCACTTTCCTCAAATTGATTTTTCGTTGGTATGTATTCGATCATTGAATTAGTACTGTATAAATAAGGATTTTAATATTATAATTTTTGGTGGAAAAATTCCCAAGTTCTAACTGCAGTTTTTATATTTTCAGATAGAAATTGATGATGACATTTTGTGGAAAGCAGATCATAGGGAAACTGATGAAGAAGTTGCTGCTAGGGGCATGAAATTCATTACCTGGTGATTTCATTTTTTGTTTTTAAGGCTTTATTTGGAATAAATGAATTCCACAAAATTTTATAAAATCCATCCAAAATCTCATGTTTTCATGGTCGTTATAATTCAAAAGTAATTTTGTGTATGTGTATCGTTCAGGCTGAATACTCGCCAAGAGAAGGAAATTGCAATTGTTACTCACAATAGGTTCTTGCAGCAAACGTTAAATGCTTTAACAACTGATTGTCATTCATCAATCAGAACTGAAATATGCAAAGAGTAAGTACCGATATTTACATTAATAAAATATATATTATGTACATATAGCAGCTTTGGATGCCATACCAACTGTATTAAAGGTTGTTTTTTGCTCTCTACGCCAAACAAACACCCGTGCGGCACTAGCACTTACCTGCCCAAGTGATTCACTATTTTTGCTAATTTCTGTGACTAATGAAAATGATTACTGTAATATGTATTTAGATTTCGAAACTGTGAACTTCGTTCGATGGTGTTGGTCGATAAGAGGTACTAAAGTTGGAAGGAAGAGAGTTCTTGAGGCATGATCCCTCCGGAAATGCTGCACAAAAGCTTCGAATAAGAGTAATTCATGGCGAATTCAGATTTTTTACATTATTGATACTTTGTGACATTTCTTATAATTCAAATAAGAGAACCCAGATGCTCATGTAAGGGATTAGTAGTATGCTAAAATGTTAATTGCAATGTAATTCTGATTTAATAAGCATTTCAATTTTGCTTGGTATTTATCCAGCTTATTCATTCTAGCAACTTCCATTACCAAGACGCAAAAGTCCAATTTGATGAATTAAAAATTCAAACTTATTACAATTTGTTGCAAAGTTGTTTACAACTTCATACTTGGCAATTCACTGCCATTTGTTGGCTCATTGCAAGGTGGATAGAAGTACAGTCCAAGTGGAGACATATTAAACCCCCTCCTGGCGGCACAAGACACAATGCAATAACTGGATCCTCCAGGATGGAGGGTTAGGAGAGTGAACGTTCATCGACATGGGGCGGCCAACAAGGGTCGAGGAGCCCATGTACAGGCATAGTACACAAGTCGCACACATGCCTTGTTTTGTGATGGTTGATTGGGGTCAGCTAATGTTTGTGCTTGTGGGTAAAGCTTGGAGGGACGAAAGGTGCAACTTTTGAAGGTAAAAATTGCATAGGGTGCACCTTTAGGTCTCTTCAAATCCAATTTCATTGCAGCCGTTAAATTTGTATGGTAATTCTTGACTCTTGTGTATGTTCATCTCATGGAGTGAATGGATAAAAATATGGGATATGATTTAACTCGATGATAATAGAGTTTAAATTAATAACCACCAAATTTAGAACACTAATTAGAGTATAAATGTCTACTTAACAAAAAGCTAAGATGGAGAAACTTTAAATTGAAAATCAGCTTCGACTCATTTTAATTCTAATCAATTTTGTCTAATTAATTAATCAATTTTATCTTTATTGAAAACCAATCAACCACAATTTTCATTGGTGATCAACTCAAGTCGAGCAGAGTTTGTCAAGTTTGAAGTTTAAACATGGAAAGTAAAACTCTGCAGTCACTTTCGAATACCCAATTGCTATAATCACTCCAGCAGCATTCTCACCAATACCCACATATCTGACTTCACAGTCTGCTTTCAAGACCCATGCCCATCAGAGCAATACCATCAACTGTCTAAGCTTGATGGATGTTCTAATAACCAAAATTCTAACAAGCTATTCAACCAAATACATCTATGGAACAAACAGATTAACAATAATAAGAAAAACTAGCAAGTCATAAAATGAAAGTTTTCTGTTTCACTTTGAATTCCAGTTAAATCTCAGAAAAGGTAAAAGAAACTCGAAAGAAAGATGTAATCCAGAAATTCGGAACTCAACCACCAAGCAAGCAGGGTTGAGAATGGAAGAAAACTAACAATGTAAAAATCTATTATAATGCAGAAATTTACAGTTCTTCAGTATTCTCCACTAAAATGACCGACCTACTTGTTTACATTTTACAAAGAATACTTGCAGCTTAATCGAAATTTAAGGTGCAGGTCAGGATTCCCATACGTCCTGATTTCCTTCAAAGCTCGCTATAATTGCGCCACACTGCACGAAATTCTTCACGGAATGTATTAAGGCGTGCCTTCAGATTAGGTGTTCTAACGCTTGCATGAATAATAGTGACTGCAGGCAATAATATGTTTAGCTTGTTGAAACTGATAGTTTAAGAGAGACATTTAATAGTTATAGGAGACAAAATTACCAAGGAGGCCAATGCCAAATGCCCATAACACATACAATAGACTCCCAGAAGTGCACCACAGAATCATACTGACTGGAAAAGGAAATTTGAAAAAGGAAAATGATTGATCAGGAATAATTCGATACAAGTTTTCTAATCATTTTAACTCAGTGCTGCTTAAGAAGAGAGTTTTAAGAGATCTAATTACCTGCTGAGAATAAAAACACAAACAACCCACGAGGTTGGCCACAGATGTATACATATTTTTTAGCTGATCGACCACGAATAACAGGCCTTCGTATTACAAGTAATGGTAAGTACAAATTCTATCAAGTCAGAAACAAAAATAGAAAGGCTAATTAAGGAGAAACTCAACTCACATGTGAGGAGGCCTCATCTTTGCTGCCAAATGTGGAGAGAACTTTCTGACAGTTCTTGTCACCTTCTCACTGAAAGTAGCTGCAAAACTGCAAAATAAATTATTAGCACCAAGTAATCAAGGAGTAAAATTTAATCTGCTTCGCACATATCTTAGCCAAGTTTCGAAAAGTGGAAAAAAAGAGATAATGGGAAAACTAGGAAATGAAAGAAACTTACACTGTTCTCTGTTTTGGATGATGGAAAGTAAGAGGGGAAAAAAATAATTCTAGGATCCATTTTCTCTACAAGTTGGGAAGCAAGTGAGAGGAGAATCGCTAAAATTATGTTTTGGTCCTTATACCTATTTACTAAAAAAATAGTGAATTTACTATTTATAAAATAATTTTCCTTTGCCTGTTTCCTTCCTAGCATCCAAACAAGGGGAAGAAAATGAAATTTATTCTCAATCAAAACTTTAACCCTTTATTTTCCTTCATTTCCTCCTACCCTTCCAATGAAATTTTATGAACAAATGCACATGGATATACCAGCAGGCAAGCACCAGGCAAAAGGAAGAAATGGGGAGGTGGGACTAGGGGTTAAGATTGGAAGCTTTAGAAGTAGCATGGCATGAAAAAAATTGCAGTTGGCAGTCTCTAAGATAAGATACATACACTTAGCATTTGTTGAAGGAAGAAAAATCAGGAAACAATACATCAGAATACTTGAGTGCATACTTCCTGACAATTTATTCATTCTTGTATTCTCCATAATCATTTTCACTAACTCTTTCCATTGATCCCCCTCTCTAACTGAAAATATAATTTCTTGACTGCAAGTAATACAGGCTATATTTGTCCCACAGTTAGAATACAATACAGCCAATATGAAACTAAGCTAACAAACCCAGCGCTTATGAAGCCATCACCTCTTTTAGCAACTGGTACAAGAAATATGCTAAGCTTCTACCTCAACTTCATTCTAAACATGGTCCTCCAATGATTTGATCCTTGGGGAATTTATAAGCATAGATGTTCTAAAAGACACAAGAGTTTAAGGGAATGCTTCTGGTTCTTTTGACAACAACCACAAAAGAATGGCAGTTAGATAGCATAAAGTTATATGCAAATTCAATCAACTTTCAATGGAAATCCAAGTTATCAACATCTGATTAACATAAATGATTATTGTCTTTTCATGTAAAATCCATGAAAATCTTAGACGTAAGAACTACAAAATTCATCATAAGTTATTTACCAGCCAACCACACAAAAAAACAAGCAGAAAGATGTATGAGTGTGTTGGCTACTCAATCATTTTGAAACTTGTACGATAAAAGACTATGCAAATGCAATTAAAGCACTAGCTCGAATACAAACTATTAAAAACAGAAGATTCACATAGCGACATTAGCATACCTATCATTAAGAAACGCAATGCTAAGAGCTGTCAAAGCAGCAGCAGTAATAGCTATCGGCCTCGTGAGACATGCAACCCCTGAAACCATAATACAAGAAAATTACTCCTAATTATCATTTATAACAAATAAACTCCTACCCAAAATTAAAAACTCAAAATAAATCAATAATAGCTAGCGGGTACTTCGTTTTGCTTACCGAGAGCCAACACAATCACAATGAAGTAATTGGTCCTATAGCTGCCAAAAAGAGAAAGAAATTTAAAAAAAAAACACTCAAACCCAGAAAATTAATAAAAACGGGTACTCAATTTCTTCAATGAAAAGCAAAAATCCTTACAATAAAAGAATGATCAATAGATTAAGGATATAAAAGTAAATATAGGAGGGAAGAGGAATTACTAGTAAAGATTGCACTTGAAGCGGCTGTTCCACTTGGGATAAGATCGAGGGAAGGTGAATCTAGAGAAGAATTCATGGAGAGGACGAGGTGGAGTAGACCAATCTACTTCCCTTAAAGCACCCATTAGATCTTCAGCTGTTACGGTCCCCCAATCCATCTATCTTTTTTTCGATCTTTGAATAGGCTATTCAGGGTAGGCGAGAAATGAAAAGAAAAATTCACAAATTTTTTAGCTTTTAACACAGAGGAGAAATGAAGACTGATTGTTCTGTATCTGGAAAACTTTGCAATTGCAACCCGACCACGATAAAGAAGCTTCTGGATTTTCTGTCGTCTTAAGAAAACGAGCCTGTAGATATCATATTATAATTCATTAAGCAGCTCTACCATTATTAAAAAAGATAGAAGAACTTAAAAATAAAAAAAATTAAACAAAATTATGTCTGAGCCCGGGTTCGAACCGGGGACCTCTAGTGTGTGAGACTAGCGTGATAACCAACTACACCACCCAGACAATTGATAACAAAGCGACTATAAATATTATAGAAAAAAGAAGAAATTTCTTAACTTTTTTCACCAAATTATGTTAATTGTTTGGGATCCTTTTGCAATTTTACTGCTGAGCCAGAAAAGTTGCTAATTTTCTAGTGTAGCGTGATTAATAATGTCTAGCAAGTTGATTTCCCATTCATCTTATCCATCTTCACTTAAATTTCATGCATTTTAATTCTTATGTTTGAAGAAAATGCCAAATGGTATTTTTTTCACCACCATACAACTTTTGATATAAATCACAGAATCCGGTGCGTTTAGTGAGAATCGACTTCAAAAACTGTTCACACTTGTCCAACCATACAACTTTACTTCTGATATAAATCACAGAATCCAGTGCGTTTAATGGGAATCGAATCCGAAAACTGTTCACACTTGTTCAACTTGCATCGCCAATTGGGCCACAACACAACATTATTTTGATGAAGAAACAAATGGATAATGGATTGAAAGTGAAGTGAAGGTTGTGTTCAAATGTTAGAAGACAATTATCATTCAGCGAGAAGGTAAAATGTTCCTATGCGATTAATTTAAATTTCAGAGTAGAATGTAGTACAGGATTAGTTTAACTTGACGAACATTAAACTCATTCAGTGCAAAAACAGTTTCTGTAGTCAGAAAGAAAACTGAGAATGTCACACTTATGCCATCGGACATTTTGGACTTGAGAAGTATATATAGGCGCCAAAGAGATCCAGCAGAAGATCTTGGCATATAATTCATGGGGTACATGAGACGCGTGTTGTTGTAGTCGTTGGATAGAAAGAAAATTGCGGAGCAAAAGAAGATGGAATACTCAAGCTCTCTACAGCATTTTCCATCCTTTTCTTCTCTGCTTTTAGCATCAACTTCTCTTCCTGCAACTCCAACTTTTCTTCCTGCATCCGTTTTTTTTTTCCATCAGTAACAGAAGCATCTGATGATCATTAATTTTGTTTTTAAGTTGAAATGAAATGCAAAAGCAAAAGCAAAATAATGAATAGGATACCTTAAGGTTTTCAATCGTTTCTTGGAGTAACTTGTTTTTGTCTTTTAGTTCCTCTGCTTCAAGGCGTAGGTGGTTCAGAAGATGAGCTGCATATCTCAAGATGGCAACTTTGTTGGAGTTCTGAAAGTTCCCAGGCTCTAAAATGGAATACAAGTCCATGAACCTGAAAAAGAAAAAAAAAAAAAAAAGGAAACCAAACCGCTAGTTTGAATAAGAAACACACATATAGACATCTAATAACAATGTAGACAAGACATGCAAAGATCATGCCTCTCATTCAGCCTATCTCGCCGCGTCTTCTCACGGCAAGCCTTGGTCCTCGATCTAGCAGAAGAATCTAAGCGAGCTCTGTAAAACAATAACACGATGGATGGTTAAGGTAATGGTGGCTGATGAATTTCAACTATTATGAACAGAAGTAGATGATGAATTTCAACTACAACAGAACTATAGCCAAAATAATGCTTGTTACTAATTTAGCAAAACTCTTGTAATTCTGAAGGCAGATTGCCCGATCCCTGAACAGAAAACTTGTCAGCTACACAAGATACTATGTACAAGATATCAATTACAAGCTGCATATAGCCCGATGATTAACAATTAACAGCCATAGAAATTGCAAATACTCAAATAATCCATACTACCCATCATTAATATCTCAGATTTTGATCAGCATTCTTTAATTAGTAATTGTAAGCCTATTTGAAGTCTAAACACTCTGTATTAAGTAACATATATTCTATAATATAAAGAGAGTTAAATTTTATTATCTAACTGCAAATTGCACCATATCTAACTCATAGCTAAACAGTCTAGTGAAAGTGAAACACCAAGAAGCATGCACTTACGTTTTATCCTTGGCACTAGCAGAGTACTTCCTATTTGGCATAACATTAACATCACAGTACTGCTTGCACCTGCAAGAAAATATCCCGTAAGCTAATTACACAGTTCAAAGGAAAAAAAAAGATAAAAAGAAAATTCACCTAATTAAATTATACCCAGAACTCATAATTTGGAGGAGCAATTGATATTTCATCATGAATGTTAATTAATGAAATAAATTACCAGGTAGTCTCTTTCTTATCATTTATGGTGTGAGAATACCAACAGTAACCACTTGGTTGAACCTCTTCCATTGAAATGTACACTCAAAGCATTTCTTACATTTTATAATCCTTCAGCTTTTGAAGAGAAAAAAAAGAAATCAGATCAAAAACTGAGTCTTCAGACAGAAAAAACCAGCGGTAAGGGACGACACTGAGTAACGCTTCCACGTGAGCCGCACACTTGTCGCACCATAATTGTCCACGTGTCATCAATATAATCGATCTTTCTTCTACTTAAATCCAACTGGCGTGAGCCTTGGGACCGGCTTAAAACCGGCGCGTGGGATATGGCACGTGGATGTTACGTTTTTCTTGTCCAATAACGGAATTTACTGAGGTTGTTGAGCCCTTTGAGCTCTGCTTGACCTCGGAGAAGCTATTCGTCTTCTTCAAAATTCAACCTCAAATCAAAATCATAATTAAAGCACAGAACTTTCTTCGGTAAGGGTAATAGGGTTTTTTATTCTGTGTTAAAATGTTCATCCCTCGCTTTTCTCTCTTCCTTTGCTTCTCTTTCTTCACTTTACTCTTTATTCACTCTCAATCCACCGTTGGTTCTGTTTCAGTATACCTCTCACCTAACATACTCTTGCCCAATTATCAAAATATGCTGAAATATTTCAGAATTTACATTTATACCCCTCCAAAACCGTTCTCTTTCGCCTCTCCAGTTGAATCTCTGTTCTTCTCTTCTCTTCAAAACAGTCCCTTTGTAACCCAAAACCCAGAAGAAGCTCATCTCTTCTTCGTGCCCTTCTCTTCTGGTATCTCCACGCGCTCGATTGCTCATGTAATTAGAGATCTTCGAATGGATTTCCCCTATTGGAATCGTACTCTCGGTGCCGATCATTTCTATGTTTCATGCTCTGGTCTCGGCTACGAATCGGACCGAAATCTTGTAGAGTTGAAGAAAAACTCGGTTCAGATTTCTTGCTTTCCGGCACCAGAAGGTAAGTTTGTTCCCCACAAGGACATAACATTGCCTCCGTTGGCAGACTCTCTCTCTGCGCACTCGCCGAGAAACAGAACTGCGAGATATCGAGGTTTTGTGAAACACAGTGGGGTCAGAGAGTCAACTTTAATCAACGACTTGAGGAATGATTCGGATTTTCTAGTTGAAGCTGAGCCGTCGGATGAGAAGACTTTGGCGGCTAGACTTGCGAGTAGCGAGTTCTGTTTGTTTGAATATGGAGCCGATATTTCGGGGATAGGAAAAGCATTGCATTTCGGCTGCATCCCGGTGGTAATTACTGATCATCCGATACAGGACTTGCCGTTGATGGATGTGTTGAGGTGGCAAGAGATCGCTGTTTTCTTGGGGTCCAGTAGTCTAAACATCAGTAGACTGAAACGTGTGATGGATAGTACGTGCGACGGTGATACATCCGAGGGAATGAGGAAATTGTGTGCGACAGCGAGTAAGCATTTAGTCTGGAATGAAATGCCTGAGCCGTACGATTCATTTCATATGGTGATGTATCAGCTTTGGCTTAGACGGCACACAATTCGATACGCACGAAGAGAATGGCTTTAGGCCACTTGTGGTGATGTAAAAATTACCATTGGTAATTTCTGCAAAGAATACAGATTTTCCTAATCAAGGATTTTTTTTTCTCTCTCCTTTTATTGCTTTGATTTCAAGTTAAGCATGGAACATTGCTGTTCATCAAAGAAAAGTGAATACGACATTAATGATGAATGTGATTCTAATTCCTTAAAAATACTTTTTTTTTTGTCTGAAGTATCTAAAATTTTAATTATCAATTTATGTTTAAAACTAAAACTTTACCATGAGATTTAATTACTTTTTTTTTAGTATTACCAAATGTGTATTCCGTCTCCTGATGAATTGAGTTATATATATATATATATTATGTGTATAAACTACTGGTATTCGAATTTTATTATTAAAACTGTTTGATTCAACTTAAAATTTAATCATAGTTAAGACTTTTTCTCGCATTTAATTTGAGATTTAATTATAGTTAAAACTCTTCCATTTTCCTGTAAATGTGTTTAACAGACATGAAACTCGAAAGTTGCTCTCATATGTTTAACCTGCTTGCCAATTAAACCACAGTTCATAAGTGATGAACTGAGTTATAAAAACTCAATACAAAACTAAATGGTATAAAAATTAATTGAATTATTTTGATTTCAATCTATCTAAATATATTTTTATAGTAACCGAATAAAATAAAAATAATCTAAATTAAGTTGAATCAATTTAATTTGAGTTTTAAAGTCGGTTATTTAAAACAGAATTAGTTACTTTGAATTTAATAATAAATTCAGTTAGTAATTTATCGTAATTAAAGCAAAAATGGAAAAAAATAAATTAATTTACTATATCCAAACCATTAGTAATCAAATTTCTACAAACTCTCGGTAAGTAAATTTAAACAACAATTATCCGAAACAAACCGAAATGAATCACTTTAATTCGGTTCATTCGATTTTGGGTAAGTACCCGCGTATTTGTCGCCCCTAGTCAGAACTTCTCAACTGGAACAAACATGCTGATGTTGGCTTTCGTCACTTGATGGTAACGCGTATCAAATTACCTGTCTTTTTGAGCGTTAAAGCTGAACCTTCCAACTTCAATCCCATCGTCGTCTTCCCTCCACCACCAAACTCACCAGCTCACTTCTCCACTGTCCACTGTATACCCAAACGCGGCATCACCGTAGCTCCAATTCCCCTTCTACGTTCTTCAGGTATATCTCTCGCTCCTTATATATATACATACATTTTTTCTATTTAAATTTAAACATTATCAACTGAATCCAGTTCTTTTAGCGCCAAATAGATATGGCAGATGGTGAAAGTGGATCGCCGAAGCGTACGGCGACTACACCATATGAGGAGGCTATGGATGCTTTATCATCTTTGATAACGAAACGCACTCGTGCTGATAAGAGCAACAAAGGAGATCGGTTCGATTTGCTTTTCGATTATCTAAAGGTGATTTCTTGAAATTAGAAGTTCTACATTTTTTCACGTTGGAATTTTGGTGTATTTGAGCTGATATTTGATGTGTTATTATGGATTTTAGATGCTCCACTTGGACCAAGCAATTGCAGAGATGAAGATCATCCATGTGGCTGGAACCAAAGGAAAGGTAGTAAAAAGTTCTGCTTCTTATTCAATTTATCTTAATATTTGTGTTTTTTTTTCACCGCTAATTATACTTTATTGTGTTTTAAAAAGAATATTTTCTTCAACTGCTTCCTTCAACTCTAAAGTTCCTTGCTTCATGTATTTTCGCCTGTGTTTGGATGATGGTTGATTGGTAGTTTTGTCATTGCATTTGAATGAAAAAAGAATTTTTTTTTTAACATATATGGAAAATAGATACTTCCATTTGTCTTTCATGAAGTTTGGTATAACTACTTTATGAGATTTCATCCTTGCTTTCTCTGTCCTTGTTCATTATTAATGCAGGATGAAAGAAATAAATGCTTCTGATAGCTTTTCTATTTGTATGACATAATGTTTTTTAATTCTGCATTTACTCCTGCTTTAGCGAGTGTTATTAAACATAACCTATAGCTGTGATTATCCACAGAATTGTTTTGTTGGATTTTTTTTTTTACTATATTTATTTGGGGCTCTAATCTTTCTTTGCCTCTGTGCAAAGGGATCCACATGCACCTTCACAGAATCTATACTGCGTAACTGTGGCTTTCGCACTGGGCTTTTCACATCTCCTCACCTGATAGATATTCGTGAAAGATTTCGTTTGGATGGGTGAGTTGTCAAATATGTGAATGAGTGTTATATCCTTAATTGTACATAAATTAAATGATGAAGATGCATACTATTTCTTTTATTCCCTAGAATTAGGCAGCTGTTTATGAAATATTATATTTTTTATTAATATTTTAATAGTGCTGTTTCTGTTCATATCATTCAATTTGATTCCCTGAACAAATCAATATGAATGATTTATTATTTCAGCTCTGCTTCATTTCTTAAATGATAGTATCTGCTTCATTTGGAGTAATTAAACATTATTTGCTTCATAACCATCGATATTCTGGTTTCTTGTTGGCTGTTTTAGTGAGGACATTTGTGAAGAGAAATTTTTGGCATATTTCTGGTGGTGTTATGATAGACTAAAGGTAATTTCTCTCTCTCTCTCTCTGTCATTTGAAATCTACCTACTTTTTACGGAATTTCCTTGTTGAAACATTCTGCTTACAGGAAAAGACTACTGAAGATATACCTATGCCTACTTACTTCCGCTTCCTTGCCTTGCTAGCCTTCAAGATATTTGCAGCAGAGCAGGTTAGATGTGCATAATTTTCAGCTTTAATAATATGCTTTCTTTCTATGTGGACACGGTGCTTGTGAATCTATGATGGGTAGGATTCTGATTTACTAAAATTGTCTATGCAGGTAGATGTTGTGATTCTGGAGGTCGGGTTAGGTGGAAGGTTTGATGCAACTAATGTGGTATGACACTACTTATTTGATGAAGAATTTTATTAATTTAACTTGTTCAGTAATAATATGTAACTGTTGGCTTTTCCTCCTAGAATTCTGTTTTCCATGTCCATCTGACGTGACTTGAATCTCATATTTTTTCAGGTTCAAACACCTATTGTGTGTGGTATAACTTCCCTTGGGTACGACCACATGGAGATTCTTGGTTAGTGTTTTATTTATATAAGTTAGGTAATTGTCTGCAATAGTTTGACATGTAGTTCCTTATTAAGTTACTGGTATAAAAAGGTATTTGGGAGATGTTAATTTGTGAGTGCAATATATCTTAAATCTAGAGTCTTTCAAATATTCTACCAGGATCTCATTTGCTAAGCATTGTTAATGTCTTGATATGCCTGCTTAATTGATGTCATATTAACATGCAAACTTTGATTGTGTGGAAATTGATGCAAATATACTCTTATTGGATTTTGGTCTCATGTTTTTCCAAAATTTTTTGGATCGAATATGTTAATATATCCTTGCTGGATGCTTAACAGGAAATACTCTTGGAGAAATTGCTGGGGAGAAGGCTGGTATCTTTAAGGTATTCATCTTAGCTACTTCTTCTTCAGGGATATATTTGATGACAATAATTTGCTTGTTAACTGAATCCATTTTGAGTATAATTTACTAGGAACCTTTTTAATTGAAGTTACCGGTTTTGAGTGCAGCATGGGATTCCAGCCTTTACAGTGCCTCAACCTGATGAAGCAATGCGTGTACTTGAGGAGAAGGCTTCTAAGTTAGATGTAAGTTGCTTAGTGCATTCACCACTTGGATCTGTTATATACATAACTTAGAAATGCATGCCTGAAGTTTTGCTTCAAATGATGCACAGGAACTTGTGCAAGCCAACATGCATGATGCTCAAAGCTCATCTTCTGTGAAGTTGGTGTATGTTTTAGTAGATAGATCACATAATAATTCTATGTTGATGCTTGGGTTCTTTTAAGTTGTTACACAACAAGGTTGAAGTGAAAAAGCTTTATCAACCTGTTTCATTAGTCAATAAATGGATGCATTTAGTTTAGTCTTAAGATTCTTTGGATAATTAAGGGTTAGTAAGATATGACCATACTCGTGTATGAGAGTTGGACGCTTGTCTAACAATAGCTTGTATTTGTAATTTCTATTTGTTCCAACAAGTCGTTCGTCATGCCCATCTTCTGAAGAATAATGCCACATTACTTTCCTTAATGGAAGTTCATTATGCGCATAAATAACTGCTGTAACAGTTTCCATTATGGGATAAGGCAATTTCCTTTTATGTTAGATTATGGAAGGATCAGGTTACAACCTTCTATTACGACTGAGAAAATCATATTTATTACAGGTACCTCTTCAAGTAGCACCACCATTAGATTCCAACTTGCTAAACGGTTTAAAACTTGGGCTTGAAGGCGAGCACCAATATATAAATGCTGGCCTTGCCATTGCACTAGCTTCTAAATGGCTTCAAAGAACTGGCCATCTTGAAGTCACCAACTTTGAACAAAATGTAAGATCTTTATGCTTAATTGTTCTTTTGTAAGCTTGGTTTTACTTGGCAACATCTTCTCAAAGTTATATGCATGGAACAGAATTCACTGCCTGAGCAATTTATTAAGGGTCTAACAACAGCCTGCCTGCAAGGGCGTGCCCAAATTATTCCTGATCGATATATCAACACAGAGTCTGATGGAGAGCTTGTGTTTTATTTGGATGGAGCCCATAGTCCTGAAAGCATGGAAGCATGTGCGAGATGGTTTTCTATTGCCATCAAAGATAGCAACCAGCAAAGCACCTTCAATTGTCCTTCACAGAACAATTATCAACCCGAGGCTGAATTTGTTGAGAACCACCATGATGGACGACCCAGGAGCAATTTCATGCAGGTACAAATTAATTACACCTTGTTTATGCCTCCTGCTTGTGGAGATCTATTAAATCAATATGCAAAACAGAAGTTGAAAATGAATAGTTTTGCACAAGGAACCATTTAAGTGGGCAGTTTGGACAAGGTAAAATCAATTACCTAGAATTGATCTGGTAGAGCATATGAGGTTACTGTAGAATGCCTTTAGATGGTAGTTTCCAGCTTCCCTGCAAGTTGGAGAGTGGAATGGCATTTTCTGTACTAGCTAAGAAATTCCTCATAGGATAGGGAGTGTTTCTCAAGACTGAGAAAGCTATATTCATTTAAAGTTTAAACACACTGCAGATGTACATGAAGCAAAGTGCCGAAAATGCAGAAATGATATAGGTACAAAGTACCAAAGGTTCTTTAAATCGAGTCATTTGGATGGATGATCACATGCAAAAATTGTGCTGTTACAACAACCACAATTTGTTGTTCGTGGATTCCTTAACAGAGGAGAATGCTGCGAAATAACAATGATGCAACTTTTGTTTTAAATGTTATCTGCTTGATTGATGAAACTACATTATCATATCAATTTGAATATTTTAAATATTACTATATGCTTTCGTATGTGCATAGCAATTTTTTGAATTTGGTTTTATTGTCAAACACTTGGGAGCTATATTGAGGTAATGTTTTGCATGTGCCAAGCAGATACTGCTGTTCAATTGTATGTCTGTGCGGGATCCTCAGCTGCTTCTCCCACAACTGATGAAAACATGTGCTAGTCATGGTAAGTACTTGAGCTCGAAGCATCTTTAGACATAATATGTTGAACTGTTTAGGAAATAGCCGTCATTTAATGGAAAATCATTTATGAAATTGAAGTGTGCATTGAATTCTGAATCTTTAGGCTACAAAATAATCGCTTCCTGCAACTTAGAATGATAGTATTTGTCTAAAGCTTGTCCTCATAAAGATGGAATTGATATTTAGGTGTCAGCTTCAAGAAGGCGCTCTTTGTACCAAATGTATCAGTGTATTACAAGGTTGGATCTCAATCTTTGCCCCAAACAGATGTTGATTTGTCGTGGCAGTTTACTTTGCAAAAATTATGGGAAAACCTTGTCCGGGGTGATAAAGGTATCAGTTAAATGCCCTTTATTTTAGTATATTATGTAATATAGGATAAAAAATACACGCTACCTTTATTGGACTTATTTACCATGATGGTTTATTTTCATTGCACATAAATTTTTGGTGTAATTTCTTTTGCCAAGAATTATTTTGTCATATGTTTTAGATATTCAAAAAATGACAGCATGAGATTAGTAAATCAACTTTTATTTTGATTGTTTTAATTATACATGCAATTCTGTGTTATAGAAATCACAAGTGCATCAAGGAGATTTTTCCTGAGTTTGGGCTGTAAATAAATATATTTTGAATTTTTTAGGTGGGGAGGCCAATAATGCAGAACCTGTTTGTGAAGAAGTTAAAGATGATACAGGAACTAGTGTTAGGACTTACGAAAACAGCGCAGTCTTTCCTTCTCTCCCATTGGCTATTAAATGGCTTAGGGACAGCATCCACCAGAATCGCTCTGTTCGCATCCAGGTAATGCTGATTAATGCATTCTGCTTTATATTATATATCCTGCATAGTCAAATTTATTTCCTTTTTTTGAAAATATGGTCACAGTCAAGTTTTGTGCAGCATAACATATTTGGAACTTGAAAATTTTTGGAATGGAATAATTGTATTGTTCTGAAGGAACTTGTACTATATTAGTGGAATTCCATGACATGAGTAATTAAGAATCATTGCAATTCTTTATGCTTGTAAAAATTGTTCCTAGCAGACAGACAACAACATCCAAGCCTTAGACATGATTAGGCAATGGGACATGGGTAGATATCGTGTTCATATTATCTCGTGTTTAAATAAAAATGTCTTTCTAGTAAATTCAGGTGTACGAAAATAATGATTTTGCTAGTAATATTCTTAGCTAATTAACCTAGTCCTAACAACGGAAGTCAATTTTTAGATGCTTGTAGACTGATAAGGTGCTGGCATGCAGGAAACAGCTAATATATTACTTTACCCTACTCAACTTTAATTTTTCTCTCTGAATTGTCAGGTCCTTGTTACTGGCTCATTACACCTTGTGGGTGATGTGTTGAGATTAATCAAGTAGAGCATATTCGAAGCTATCTTGTTGCAGAAGCGCCTGCTGGAGATATGTGATGTAGATGTAAGGCCGAGTGGAAGTGAGACCATTTTCCAAGTGAGTTCTCCAGTAGTTATTTGATTTTGACAATTGCACTCCCCAAGCAAGCATTATTGTTGAAGCTGTTGACTGTTCATGTCATGTACTTGGGGAGTTTGAAAGATGTATAATGTTCAATGAATTTGCAGAAATTTCATCTTTTTTTTATTATATATTTTTTTTCAACGAGGGATACATGAAAAATTCTCGGAATGAATTTAATTACGTTGAGGGAGAGTTACTGTTTTTTCTTTCCACGCAACCCCCAAAACCAGAAAAACAAGTTCATGGCATGTATGAATCACAAAATGCAGTTTTTGCTTGTTTTTTCGACCACCTCTTTTTGTAAATCTTTTCATACAAAATAATAATAAATAAATAAATTTTATTAGAACATTCTACATGGAATCACGGTTTCACTATGTAACTCCTAATTGTATTCGAGTCTGAGCTAAATAAGATTCCACACAGGAAACAGAAAATTTTAGTACTTATTCTGAAAAAAATTACAGTAGAAGCAAGAAATATGCAGATAGTATTTGTATCATTCTTTTTTTTTTTAATAATTTTCTTGTGTTACATTACTTGAACATTGAAATAATGTGGGACAAATTGGTCTGGCATGAAGGAAAAAAAAAAGAATCAGGTCTTCCTCTTCTTCCAAAACGTAAAAGAGGAAGATTGGATCTTGTCCTCCAAAGAAAATGGAGAAGGAGAAGCGAGTTATTTTCCATTACTTCAAGCCAAGAAGAGGAACCTAATGCTTTTCAACTTACTTTAAACTGTGGTTCGCTTTGCTCTGAGGCCAATCAACTTGCTCTACTTCCTAGCAAGGAATCAATATAGTTCGAAGGAGATGTTCATTAAAGGAAATGTACGAAATAAAATATTTGAGAATTCCGATTCCTTGCGCAAAAACGGAACTTACCAAAAACTATCTAAACCAGCCATCACCTCTTTCGTTTTCTATCTACGCTGCAAGAAAAATAAAATGGTTGAGGCTATTGTTTCCTTTGCCATTGAAAGAATTGCAGATACACTTGATCGCGAAGCAAGTTTACTCCATGGCGTGAGCGGTCAAGTTGAGCAGTTGCAAATCGAATTGAAGCGGATCCAATGCTTCTTGAAAGATGCAGACAACAGGCAAGATCAAGACGAGCGGGTTCGCAATTTGGTATCTGAAATAAGAGACGTCGCATACGAGTCTGAGGATGTCATTGATACCTTTCTTCTTCTCCAAGCTAGAACAGGCACAAGAAAAAGTGTATTCAGCTTCATTGACAGGCTTGCTTTCATCTTCACGGATGTTAATTATCTGCATGAAATTGGAACCCGGATCAAATCCATTCAAGCCAAGATTGGTAGTATTTCTACAAGTATGCAGACCTACGGCATCCGAGGTAATCGAAATCCCCTTTTTTTTTAAAAAAAAAAAAAATTAGAATTAGTGTTAGCTGTAAAGTAATTGAATAGTAAAATGAATTTTAAAATTTAATTTTACAAATCTTATAATATTTTTACTCAACATAATTTTATGGAAAAACACTTCAAAATGAAACATTAATTGATAATTAATTTGTCTAAGCTTCATATATTTCCAAGTTTAATTTCAATTTTAAATATCTATAAATAATAATAAGGTAAAAGCAATATATACTTTAACAGTTGAATAATTACATATATACCAGAACATAATGATAATTATTGATAATATTTCACTACACTTAAATAAATATTGTTTAGATAAAATAATTAAGTAAAATTTTATTTTATTAGGGGTTAATGTGTATAATAGGTTCAAAATAAATAATGATAATAATTTTCATAATACTTTAAAAAATAATATTATAACTTGCAAACGTTAAAATATATAAATTGTAAAAATCATAAGATTTCATCACAAATTTGTAAAAATCATATTGATTTTTTTTTATTATTGTTTTTAAAACAGACCAACCGATCAAATCAGTTAGCCCATGAATTGGCCGTTGGTCCGGTTCAATAATTTAATTTGCTATTTTAAAATAAATAAAGCATGTATAATGAGGAAAAATGGTTGAAGCATAGGCAATTTTTGAAAGTCTCTGTAAGTTCAAATCTTGCATACACTTAAATTTTTCCTGAAAAATCTACTTTAACATAAAGTGCTCAATCTTTTTTTAAAAGCTATCCTATAATTAATAATTAACTATTTACTTAATTAATAAAATTATGTAATAATTGTAATTTAATTCTAAAAGTACTACATTTAGTATATAAAAATGTTTTTATATTTAGTATAAATGATGAATGATTTGAAAATTATTATAATATCTAAATTGTTCCTAGCTTAATTATGTTTAGATATTATATTGAAGGATAATATTTTTAATGAATGTTTTCTTTTTTTAATGAATGTCAAAATCCTGAACAGAACCGAAAAAATTTATTTTTGATTAGTTTGATACGTAGGTGGTAAGTAAAACCTTATAATTGTAAAGCTAAACTCACTTGTTAATAACAATAATGGCATCGAACTCATTTTTCGTAGGAGAGGCGTCTAGGCATGCAAGTGAGGCGCAAAAACGATTGAGGAGATCATATCCGCGAGAGGAAGATGATGTTGTTGGGTTGGAGGGAAGCATTAAGAGTGTTAAATCTCAATTGATGTCGGAGGAAGAGCAATTGCGGATTGTTTCCATAGTGGGCATGGGAGGATTGGGTAAAACCACTCTTGCCAAGAAAATATATAGTGACATTCAAGTGAAACGATATTTTGATTGCCATTCTTGGTCCTTCCTATCTCAACAATTTTCCGTAAGGGATGTTTTGGTTGGAATCTTGATGAAAGTTGCAACCGAGCAAGAAAAATTTGAGTTGGTGAAGACGGAAGAGGAAAAGCTTCTTAAATTGAGACTGGAGAGGATGAAGGATGCATTGCAGAGGATGGAGGAGGAACGATTGTTTAGATTGACGTTAGAAAAAATGAAAGTGGAAACAATGTTCATTTTCTGGTTGGAAAAGATGAAAGAAGAAGATCTAGTTGAAGCAATTTTTGATGCGTTGAAGGAGAAGCGATATTTAGTGGTCCTTGATGATATTTGGAGAACTGAAGATTGGGATGTTTTGAAACATGTTTTTCCAAAGGGAAAGAAAGGAAGCAAAGTTTTATTGACTACTCGAAATAAAGACATTGCTTCTTATGCTGATCCAAGGAGCTCTCCAATTGAACCAACTTTTTTAACAGATGATGGGGCTTGGCAACTTTTGAGTAGGAAAGTATTCTTAAAAGATATTGTTGCTGAGTACGGTCACCAGTTGCAATTTGAAGAGTTAGGAAGGGAGATGGTAAAAAAAAGCGGAGGATTGCCATTAGCAGTTGTTGTACTTGGAGGCGTATTAGCAACCAAGAAGTCATTGGAAGAGTGGAAGATAGTTCAAAGAAGTATTAATGCACAATTCATCAAGTGGGAAAAACATCACCAATATGGAGGAGTTTATGGGATACTAGCTTTGAGTTATCATGATTTGCCTTTCTATTTGAAACCATTCTTTCTTTATCTTTCCCAGTTTCCAGAAGACTGGGAAATTCACAAGAGGGAATTAATTCATATGTGGATTGCTGAAGGCTTTTTTTCCCAAGGTTTGATAAGGGGAAGAGATGAGACAATGGACGACTTAGGTGAACAATATCTGGAGGAGCTTGTGAGTCGGAGCATGGTTCAGGTGAGCCAAAGGGATTACACTGGGATGGGAATCAAAACACTTCGCATTCATGATCTAATGCGTGACATGTGTGTATTGATGGCGAGAGAGGAGAATTTTCTTGGGATTGCGGAGAGCTATGAACAATATATCATGGCACGTAGAGTTGCTATTCATCCTCAAGTAAGCCCGGAATTTGCCACAAGGTATTTTGTACATTTGTTAGAAGGTCGTCCACGCCATCGTTCTCTTTTTTATTTCAGAAAGCAAAGGTCTGAAGCTATGTTTGACATCAGAAATCGTTCGTTTAAAGACTTTAAACTACTTAGAGTATTAAACCTTAGGGCTGTGGACGTTAAAGTGATACCTCATGAAATCGGTGATTTGATTCATTTGAGGTATATTGGGTTAAGAGGTAGTACATCATCCGCGCAAGTTAAATTGCCAAAGTCCATAGGTAACTTAAGAAGCTTATACACCCTCGATGTACGAGGCTTTGCTTCACCAAGCTTGCCTGATGTGTTGTGGAAGCTAGAATATTTGAGACATTTATTTGCAGATTGGAAGGTTCTCAAGTTATGTCGAATGCATACACTAAGAAACCTAGAAACTTTGAAGTGCGTGGCACTTGAGAATCTTATCAGGAAAAATGCAAGCAACCATTTGACTAATCTTCGGAGATTGGCAATAGTGTTCAACAAAAAAGGGGAAATGAAGACAATTATGAAATCTCCCATTTTCTCAACAGGTCGTCTAGTTTCCTTGCTTATAGAGGCAAAAGGAGAAAGTTCATTTCCAAATCTGGAACCTCTTTCTCACTGTCAGCATTTATCAAAACTAGAGTTACATGGAGAGATACAAGAAGGCTTGGAATTTCTACCAACAAGCCTTGCCAAGTTAATTTTGAAGAATTCTAAGTTAAAGAAAGATCCAATGAGTGTTTTAGAGAAGCTGCTTCATCTAAGATTTTTATACTTGCTCTCTGGATCATATCTTGGACCAGAAATGGCTTGCTCTGAGAACGGGTTTCCTCAACTTAATACTCTTAGACTCGAATCTTTAGATGAATTAGATAGATGGGAAATAAAAGAAAGTGCAATGCCATGTCTCAAGCATTTATATTTACATGGACTGTCCAAATTGAAGATGGTTCCAAAAGGGATCACATTTATAACTTCCCTCCAAGAATTGAAAGCCAGTTACATGACAAAAGAATTTACATCTATGATTCAATTCATAACCTTCAAGCAACATAGACCCACTATTTCAGTCTCTGCGGCAAAGGCGTAAGTTAAAGCAAGGTAATTATGCCTTCTTCTCTTCTTTTAGCATTGCAAGAATTACCATTTGTCTAAACCAGATCTGTGAGTCCACTTACGAACTAAACCAATCAAATTAGAAATTTTTTTCAAAAAATATTCTTCTCACTTTTATCTTCTTTTGTTCCGTATTGAATTGTTAGAAATACTGCTGTTTAACAATCATTGATTTGGTTCATGGATTTTGACAGTATATCATATGCTTCTTAAGGCGAATTACATGAAGTGGTTATCAAATTTCTTCAAATTGTAATTATTTAGTCAGTAAACTTAAATTTTAAAAGTAAAATATTTATTAAAAAATTATTTTTTTTTCCTAGCATTGCTAATCCATACACATACATTAATTTAGTCTAAGAATTTCTTTCTCTACCATTGTATTATATCATTGTATTCTGTAACATTCTTCTTCCTTTGTGAATACGACTTCTTTTTTTTTTATTATTGTTATTGGAATATATGATCTATTCATCTCTTTCTTTGTTAAGATACCAACTAAAGGGAAAGAGTTTGCAGCTCTAAGGACTGTGGCTCAAGGAGAGATGATTTCTTACTATTGGAGTTGTGAGAGTTGTTTTGTTGTGTGTGTGTTTTTGGAATAAATAAAAAATTTATAGCATTTAAAATTTATTAAGTTTGTATACTTTTCCACGTTCTTTTGGAAGTAAATTATTCCAAGCCTTTTGGACTTTATTGACTTTTTATGTATCATGAATTTTGAGACTTGACTTTTTAAAAAATTTTGAAATAAATATGTAAAAAATTCAATTACGTTATTAATCACAGATACATAGATTAAGATGGTCCATACGAGGAATAACTTTCCTCATGAAAACTTAATTAATTTTTAATTTGTTAAATGAAATTTTATAAGTTTAAAAATGATTTTTTTTTCCATTGAAAATCAAAGAATTTTTGAAGTTTAAATGTTAATTCAGCTTTAGCAATAAACGTCTTATACATATCATCTAACTTCAAGATGAAGAGATTTGTGTTCCTTTTCCCTTAAAAAAAATAAATAATTTATTAGAAAAATAAGTGAGGTCATTCAATTTTTTTATTAGGTTGAATCAAGTTGAAGCAGAACCACATATCAACACTCTTATAAGATTTAAACTATTTTTTTCTCATATTGTTTTTTGGGTCAATGTTAGATGCCAATAAGATAAGAAATGAAACTGAACAAAAGCAAAAATTAATATTTTCATTGACTAAGTCGTTATAAGGATCTTTTTATTTAAAAAAGAAAATCTAGAAACCCATGAATCGGCCTGCAAAATATGGTTCAGCAGTTGGACTATCTAGAAGTCCTGAGAAGCACAAACTCTACTTTGCTAATCACCAGAGTTCATTTGTCATTTTTTTTTCCCCTCTGCCTATGCATTGCTTCGTTTTGGACAACATTAGTGGAAATCTAGTCCAAGATAGGGCAATTGGTTTTGAAAAACTTAAGATCTTTTACAAGAATAATAATGGTAGAGGCTCTTGTTTCTTTAGCTATTGAAAGAATTGCTGACTTGCTTATTGATCAAGGAGTTTTTCTGCATGGTGTAAGAGAGAAGGTTACTCGCCTACAAGATGAACTGAAACGGATGCAATGCTTCTTGAAAGATGCCGACGGAAGACAAGAACAGGATGAACGTGTACGCAACTGGGTAGCTGAAATAAGAGATGTTGCTTATGAAGTTGAAGATATTATCGATATCTACATTCTTAATTCTGCAACGAGTAGCAGAAAAGGGATAACCTCATTTTTTACCAAAGGCCCTAACCTCCATCGTATTGGGACTAAGATCAAATCCATAAGGGCTAAAATTGGGGAGATTTCTACTGGTATGCAGACTTATGGCATCAAATTTGCTGGTGAAGAAAAGGGATTTAGTTCAGCAAGTGAAATGCAACAGCGATTAAGAAGATCAGATCCATATGATGAGGAAGAGCATGTCATTAGCTTGGAAGGTTGCACAAGAGATCTCATGGCCCAGTTGATGATAGAGGAGGATCAACTCCGTGCCATTTCAATAGTAGGCATGGGAGGACTGGGGAAAACCACTCTTGCCAAGAAAGTGTATAATCATATTGAAATTAAGCGGCACTTTGACTGCTGTTCTTGGGCTTTTGTGTCTCAACAATTTTCTCCAAGGGATGTTCTATTTGGAATTTTGAGAGAAGTTGCTCCTGAAGAAGATAAAAGGACATTGGTAAGCATGAAAGAGGAAGAGCTAGTTAAAGCACTAAAAAATGTGTTGAAGGGGAAAAGATACTTGGTGGTTCTTGATGATATGTGGGAAGAGAAGGCGTGGGATAGTCTAAAACGTGCTTTCCCAAAAGGCAAGAACGGAAGCAAAGTTTTGTTCACCACTCGAATCAAAGAAGTCGCTTTATATGCTGATCCATGGAGCTCAGTGGTAGAACCGCCATATTTGACAATTGAAGAAGGTTGGAAGCTTCTCATTAGCAAAGCATTTCCTAAAGATATTGTACGGAAGAGTAGTTATCCATTAGAATATGAGAAGTTGGGGAAGGAGATGGTGAGAAAATGTGGAGGACTACCTCTTGCAATTGCTGTACTTGGAGGTTTGTTGGCTAATAAGTCATTAAAGGAGTGGGAGCTGGTGCGAAAAGATATCAGTTCTCAATTTATCAAATTGCAGCTGTCTTATCAATATGCAGGAGTAAATTGGATACTAGCTTTGAGCTATGACGATTTGCCGAGTCGTTTAAAACCATGTTTCCTTTATCTTTCCCAATTTCCAGAAGATTCAGAGGTTCAAAAGAAAACGCTGATTAGAATGTGGATTGCTGAAGGCTTTATATCATCTCCACTAGAAGGAGGAGATGATACGATGGAAGATGTAGCTGAAAAATATTTAGAAGACCTTGCCAGTAGGTGTATGGTTCAAGTGAGCCAAAGAGACCATACAGGAACGAGAATTAAAAAAATTCGCATTCATGATCTTATGCGAGACATGTGTTTGTCTAAAGCAAGAGAAGAGAATTTCCTCAAGATTGCTGAACATCGAGAGGACACCACAACAAAGAGTTCTTCCAATATTCTGGGCATAACAACAAAATCACGCAGAATTGCTATGCATCCTCGCATACACCAACATGATGTTAATAAGAAATTTCGCACACCCTTAGTCAAAGGGGATGCACACCTTCGTTCTCTTTTCTACTTTGCTGAAAGGTCCAGGTATGGCATGACAAGGCAACATGCAGTATTTCTTTTTAAGAATTTCAGACTTCTTAGACTCTTGAATCTTCAAGGTGTATATCTATATGATGGATATATTTCTAAAGAAATTTGTAACTTGATTCACTTAAGATATCTTGGATTGAGAAATACTAGATTAGGCAGAAAGAATAGTTACATGTATTCTGCGTCCATTTCATTGCCAGCATCAATAGGTAATCTGAAGAGTTTGTATACCCTTGATTTAAGGGACAATTATTGGTTAAGGTTGGCTGATGTACTGTTCAAATTGGTCTATCTGAGACACTTGTTAATAGATAGAGATGATGTCGGGCATTTTCGGTTGGATACACTAAGAAATCTTGAAACTTTGACGTGGATAGAAGCTAAGAATGTAATTAGAAGAGATGCAGTGTCCAAATTGACTAATCTTCAAAATTTAGGAATATATTTTGAGACAAGGGAGGAAGCTGAGGTAGTTTTACAATCTCCAATTTTTGGATTAGGCCATCTCCGATCCTTGAATATGCGAATGAGATGGAAAAATTTTCCAAATCTGGAACCACTTTCTCATTGTCATCATCTGACAAAACTGCAGCTAGATGGAAGGATTGATGATAATGTACACTCTTCATTTCGTAACCTGCAATTTCTGCCAGCAAGTCTTGCGAAGTTAAGTTTGTGTCATTCTCATTTAAAACAAGATCCAATGGCTACTCTAGAGAAGCTGCCTAATTTGAGGTTTCTGTCTTTGGATGGAGATTCATATGAAGGGTCTGTAATTGTCAGCTCTGCTTATGGTTTTCCTCAACTTGAGGTTCTTAAACTTCGATGCTTAGATAATTTGGAAGAATGGACAGTTGAAGAAGGTGCGATGCTGAATTTAAAGACTTTAGATATAGATAGTTTGAGGCAATTAAGAAAGGTTCCTGAAGGTTTGAAATTTGCAACTGCTCTTCAAGAAATGAACATCCGTTGGATGCCAGAAGCATTTGAAAAGAGGATTCGAGTTATAAATAAAGAAGGTGGCGAGGATTTTGACAAGGTGAAGCATATACCTTCCATCATGTTCTATCCTTGAAGAAGCTGAGATAGGAAGACAAAGTGAGCATTTTCCATTGGCATCTGCAGCAATGAAAAGTCTTGTGCATGTTCCCATTACAGTTTTCTTGGGAATCTTTTCACTTGGTTCTTCATTCAGTATTGAAACCTCAAATTTGGAACTCTGTTTTAGGTAGTGCTTGAAAAAAAAAACAAAGTACTTGGATACACAGTCTGAAAAAAATTACAGTAATAACAAGAAACCAGGCTTATTTTGTTTCTAGTCTTAAGGAATGAGGTAATTGTCCCTCCTAATTCCATTGTTCAGTTTGTTGTTGATGATTTAGTTGAATGAACACACTGAAACATGTAACTTATGGAAAATTAATATTATTAATCTCAATCTCTTCACTCTATGCGTCTTTGCTTTTTCTATATGGTTTTGGAATTAAAAATGAGTTTTTTAAATGCTAAGTTTTGAAAATATTTTTATTCAAATATTTAATTTAATATTTTATTATTAAAATATATAATTAAAAATTAAAGAATAATAAAATAAAATTTCGGTGTAAGGATTGAAATACTACATTTCCATTCCATATTTCATATATCAATATTTAAAAAAAACATTCCATTTTAAATTTCATATTCCAAAATTATATTCCAAATTAGGATGTGATTTGGGTTTGGTTGCTTGAATAAAGAAGAGAAAATCAAAAATCATAACCGAAGACAGAGTTTACATTAAAGAACAAAGTTCCTTTTTTTTTTTTTTTTTCATTTTCTGCATAAAACAACTCTTCACTCTTCCTTGAAAGATGGATTGTCAGATTTTCTCCTCCAAAGAAAATGGAGAAAGAAAGTTTGTTATTTCACTACTTGAAGCAAAGAAGAGGAACCTAATGCTTTTCAACTTTAGTTTGCTCTGCACCAAAGCCAATTCACTTGCTCTATTTCCTAGCAAGGAATCAATAAAGTTCAATGAAGATGTTAAATAAAGAAAATATATGAAATAAAAAATTATTTGATAATTTCAATTCCTTAGGCAAAATGGTACTTGATACAAACTATCTAAACAAGCCATCCTTGAAGATTATTTTCACCTCTTTCATTTTCTATCTACAGTGCAAGAAAATTAAAATGGTTGAGGCTGTTGTTTCCTTTGCCATTGAAAGAATTGCAGATGTACTAGTTCGAGAAGCAAGTTCCCTTTCTGATGTGAGGGATAAAGTTGAGCAGCTACGAACTGAATTAAAGCGAATTCACTGCTTCTTGAAAGATGCAGACAATAGGCAACATCAAGACGAGCGCATCCGAAATTGGGTATCTGAAATAAGAGAGATTGCATATGAAGCTGAGGATGTCATTGATACCTTTCTTTATGCCAAAGCTCTAACAGGTACAAGAAAAGGCATATGCAGATTCATCAAGAGGCCTTTTTCCATCTCCACTAAAGTTTCTTATTTACACGAAATTGAAACCTGGATCAAATCCATTCAAGAAAAGATTAGGAGTATCTCTACAAGTATGCAGACTTATGGCATCAAACTCATTTTTGAAGGAGAGGCGTCTAGACGTGCAAGTGAGATGCGGCGATTTAGAAGATCATATCCGCATGAGGAAGATGATGTTATTGGTTTGGAGGTAAGCATGAGGAGTGTTAAATCTCAGTTGATGTTGGAGGAAGAGCAACAGCGAGTTGTTTCTATAGTGGGCAAGAGAATATATAATGACATTCAAGTGAAACAACATTTTGATTGTCATTCTTGGTCCTTCGTATCTCAACAGTTCTCCGTAAGGCAAGTTTTCGTTGGAATCTTGATGGAAGTTGCATCTAAACAAGATAAATTTGAGTTGGTAAAGATGGAAGAGGAAAAGCTTCTTCAATTGAGATTGGAGAGTATGGAGGATGAATTGGATAGGATGAAGGAGAAAAGATTATTTAAATTGATGTTGGAAAACATGAAAGTGGAAGACATGTTCATTTCCATGTTAGAAAAGATGGGAGAGGGAAAACTAGTTGAAGCAGTTTCTAATGTGTTAAAGAAGAAGCGATATTTCGTGGTCCTCGATGATATTTGGAGAAGTGAAGATTGGGATAGTTTCAAACGTGCTTTTCCAAAGGGAAAGAGAGGGAGCAAAGTTTTACTAACCACTCGAAATAAAGATGTTGCTTCTTATGCTGATCCAAGGAGCTCTCCGGTTGAACCAGATTTTTTAACAGACGATGAGGCTTGGCAACTTCTCAGTAGAAAAGCATTCATAGAAGATATTGTTGCAGAGTATGATTACCTGTCACAATTTGAAAAGCTGGGAAAGGAGATGGTGAGCAAATGTGGAGGATTGCCATTAGCAATTGTTGTACTTGGAGGCGTATTGGCCACAAAGAAGTCATTGCTGGAGTGGAAGGTAGTCCAAAGAAATATTAATGCACAATTCATCAAGTGGGAAGAACATCATCAATATGGAGGAGTTTATGGGATACTGGCTTTGAGTTATCATGATTTGCCTTTCTATTTGAAATCATTCTTTCTCTATCTTTCCCAGTTTCCAGAAGACTGGGAAATTCACAAAAGGGAATTAATTCGCATGTGGATTGCTGAAGGCTTTGTATCCAAAGGCTTGATGAGGGAAGAAGATGAGACAATGGAGGACTTATGCCAAGAATATTTGGAAGAGCTTGTGAATCGGAGCATGGTTCAAGTAAGCCAGAAGGGTTGCATTGGAATGGGCATCAAAACATGTCGCATTCATGATCTAATGCGCGACATGTGTGTATTGATGGCAAGAGAGGAGGATTTTCTTGGGATTTCTGAGAACTATAAACAGAACATCACAGCACGTAGAATTGCTATTCATCCTCAAGTAAGCCCAGAATTTGTTGCAAGGTATTTTGTACCTTTATTAGAAGGTCATCCACGTCTTCGTTCTGTTTTCTACTTCTTCAAAGAGCAAAAGTCCACCATTATTTTTTACCACCAAAATCTTTTGTTTAAAGATTCTAAACTACTTAGAGTATTGAATCTTAGGTCTGTGAATCTCGAATTTATACCTTATGAAATCGGTGATTTGATTCATTTGAGGTATATTGGGTTAAGAGGTACTAAATTATCCAGGAGCTCAAGGTTGCCAGTGTCCATAGGTAACTGAAGAAGCTTATGCACCCTCGACGTTCGAGACATGGATTTGCAGAGCGTGCCTGATGTGTTGTGGAAGTTAAAATACTTGAGACATTTGTTGGTAGATCGGTCTTCTCTCCATCTCTGTCAATTGCAGACACTGAGAAAGCTAGAAACTTTAAAGTCAGTGCCATCTGAGAGTCTTAACTGGAAAAATGCAAGCAACCACCTGACTAATCTTAGACATTTAGCAGTAGTTTTCAGAAGAACAGAGGAAATGAATGCAACGATAAGATCTCCCATTTTCTCAACAGGACGTCTAGTTTCCTTGAATATACAGGCAAGAGGAGAAAGTTCATTTCCAGGTTTGGAACCACTTTCTCATTGTCAATATTTAATGAAACCAGAGTTACATGGGGAGATACAAGAGGACTTGGAATTTCTACCAACAAATCTTGCAAAGTTAATTTTGGTGAAGTCTATGTTAAAGAAAGATCCAATGTGTGTTTTAGAGAAGCTGCCTCATCTAAGGTTTTTATGTTTGGGTTCTGGTTCATACATTAGATCAGGAATGGTTTGTTCTGAGACTGGGTTTCCTCTGCTTGAGACTCTTAGAATCAAAAGTTTGGAACTAGGTAACTGGGAAATAAAAGAAAGTGCGATGCCACGTCTCAAGCATTTATATTTACAAGGGCTGTTGAAATTAAATATGGTTCCAAAAGGGATAGATTTTGTCACTAGTCTTCAAGAATTGAAACTTACTGGAATGCTTAAGCTTACCAAGAGGATCAGAGACAGATATGGAGTGACAGGAGAGGATTTTCGAAAGGTGCGACACATACCCACCATAGCCATAGATTAAAGCAAGGTAATTAAGCTTTTTTCTTCCAGCAAATACATCTTGTTTCTCTAGCTAAATTACATAAATGGTTATCAAATTTTATCTCATTTTTCCCTGGTGAACACACATTAATTTAGTTAACAATTTCTCTCTCTATGGTTGTATTGTATACCGTAACCTTCTTCTTCCTCTATGAAGGAATATTTTATTGCATTATTTCGTTTTGATCTTTCCCTCTCCTCCTCCGTAGGATACCTAATGAAGGGAAAGGATTTGCAGCACCAAGTGTCTCAAGGAGAGACGATGTCTTTGTGCTGGAGTTGTGGGTATTGATTGATTTGTTATGTTATTTTTCTAGGTGTTTTTGGAACAAATCAAAAATTCATTTTGCAAAAATGAATTTGTGTTTGGATTAAACTGCATTCAATTTGCAGCATTCTTAAATTTATTAGTTTCTATAGCTCTCCAACACGAAAAGAATTAAAACAAAAATCATAATAGGAATTCTTTTCTAATTAGGAATATGAGACAAAATCCTAAAACCAAGTAAAATGACACTGCAGGTCACTAAATTTTTGAGGTTGTTTATAATTTGAACGCCAAAAGATAGATTGGGCTAATCTCCAAAGTTTAACAAGAGCTCACTAATTTGTGTTTATCAGTTTTGAACTTCTTGAGCTCATAGGGTTAAGAGAACTAAAACGATGGAAAATAGACGAAGTTTCTCAACACCCTCTAAGCATAACCATAATAATAGTAATCACAGGGTAAACTTAGATAAATATCATGATTCTTATGTTTGAAGCATTGGAAGTATTTGAAATAACAAAGGCTTTAAGTCATTAAAATCCAAATGAATAAAAATCTAAACAACAGATTTGTTTAAATCCATGAAATTGTGTTATAACAGGTTAAAATTAAAATTCTACAGGTAAAAAAGACAACAAAAAAAATAAATAAATGAGTTTGCAGCTTTATGAAATATTGTAACCCGACTGGATTTTCCAGGCCTTAAAATTAGCATATTCTAAGAAATTCAAGTCATCCCAACATCCAAACCAGCTACTTCAAATAAAAGTATATATGTGTGGGCTCTGGGGAGGTTGACTTCAACAAAAAAAAGTATAAAATTAATATTTAGCATTTCATCCTGAACCAACTGAAATTAAATGCTTTCATTTCATAAGTTAAAAAGGCATCTATGTACATGCTCAGGGGATAAGAATCCTACCTCTAATAACATGTTGACTTTTGGTCCTTTTCTATAATGTTTACCCCTTCTCCGAAATTCCACACTACCATTGAATACTTACCTATAAAACAGGAAGAGACACCCATGAAGTGTAACACCATGCAAATCAAAAACAGATTCCAAAATCGATGATTAGTAAAATAGCATTGCGGCCTTCACAAATTCTCAAAGCAATTGGCGAAGCTCCTGGTTTTCTTTCCGAAGAGACTTTATTTCTTTCATTAGTTCAGCTTGATTTTCCAGAACTGAACTCATCACAATAGAAAATTCCATCTGTAAATGAATCCACAATGGTTAGACTGAAAATAAATAACAAAATAAGTTGTTATTATCAATATGACTTGTATACCTCCTGCATATGGAACTGTCTTAGAATTTCAATGTGAAGGTTCCTCATATCTTCATGGATGGATTTCTGGAATGCATCTAGAGTTTCTTCAAGAGTACGTTGAAAAAGCTGGAGTGAGAAGGAACTTCCCTGCTGTGGATCCAGCTGAAGGGCCTTGTTTGGTTGTGAGATTCCTCCCTATCAAAATAATCAGCCATGATGATGTGATTAATTAGTATAATGTGCAGTATCACTTTGCAAAGACAGTTTCATAAGCTTCATTGCCATTATCACTTTGCTTTTTAAATAACATCACACAGTCGGCCCCAGCTATATCAGGTGAGACCTATATTTGGCCTCTGATCAACTGAATGCACAATTCTGTGATGATAAAGCAAAGAGCATAGTCAATGTTTATTAAACCAATCCAGTATTCATACATTCATTGATGGAAGAATCCCAGGTTCTGTTGCAGCCAATGCGTCAGATCTTGACAACAAACTACTCAAGAGCTCTTCCCTGGTTTCAGCTCCTGTTTTCTTCAGTTTTGGTGAATTCACTGAGAGTGAAGTCCCATCAATAAAGGAAGAAGCTGTGCTTATTCTCTCAGCATAAGTTGAAAACCTCCGAGGGAGCGCCAAAGACCCGGGTCCCGCTGCATCAAGGTTGGCCAGTCCTGTGATGCTTTTTGTACCCAAAGACTGGGACATGGAACTAGAGGAAAAATGTTCTGAAAATCCAGTTGAATTCTCCTGATTTGAAGAAGAAATATCTCTGGTGCGCAGATTTGGAAAACTCAAGGTTGAATTCATCAAAGAGCTCATAATTGTCTGACTTGATGAAGAAGACACATCTTGCAAACCAGATAACATTGACCCTGATGTCAAACCCCCAGAGTTCAACATCACTAAACGAGATGGTAAATTTAGTGGCTGGCGTAAGTGCACAAACTTATCAGACAATCGCTCACCACCCCATGCCTCTGGAGGAGTGATGGAGGATTCTTCACTCTTTGAAGATGGAGTAGGAGAAGATCCCCCCAACAATGACAAAGAAGATCGGGAATCATCCTGCACAAAATGGACAAAAGAAATATCAATTTCATTATATTAAATTATCTCCCCAGGAAAATTGAATTTAGCTCAACTTTATACAAGAAACCCAAGAAATGACCAGCAAAACCACACACATATCACAAGAAATACCCATTACAGTTATTTTGATGAAAACATAACATGCAAACCACCTTCAATAATCAAAAAGATATTTGTGTTACAAAATCTCAGAAATTTTAGGACCTGTAGTTTCACGACATGCTGCGGAAAAAACAGTATACCACACATTATGTGACTTACTTCATAATATCTTCAAATGTACAGTGGAAAATAGATGCCGAATTGTACTAGTATAGTATGAAACTCATTACCATATTCATGCTGAACTGCAATAGTGGCGATAAAATAAATGCACATGAAAAAAACAGATATGTTTCCTCAAGTTCAGATATCATTCCTTGACCCATTTTTCACTAATTTACATATTGTAAATATCATTTGGAATAAGAAAAATAAATGTCAGACCTGTCTGGGAGTTGAACTGGTTTTCCAATCAAATATTGGATGATCGGTTGTCCCGTCCTCTGCAAAAGGAAATCTTCTACTGGATGAAGGAAAAAGGGATGAAGGCTTCTTGTCAACTGTATCTTTTTTCAATCCCTCGTGATTATCCCACAACTTATCAAGTGATGGCGTGATAGGCTGGACATCAACAAGTGGGGAAAATACATCCATGTCATCCTTAAAATTATAACTAGAACGTGGAGCATGTAATCTTGCCAATGTTCCACTTGGCCACAGATGGCTTCGGTTTGGTGTTTCCTCTGCTAAAGATAGATTAGGTGTAATTGATGAAGAGGCATTACTAGTTGATGTAAGAGATGATGCTTCTATAGAAAGGCGTGAACGAACAATATTATGAGAACTTGACGCTGTTGTGGATAGTGAAACACTTGATGATGTCACAGAGGGAAGTGGGTCAGGCATAAGAATGGAATCTTCAACAGCACCTCCCAGAAGAGCTGTCTCAGCAGTGCAGTTGCTCTCATTAACAACAACTGGTTTTGATCTCTGCCAGCATAAACTTGTAACGGCCTGATAAGAACCACAAGTACTCACTATCAGGTAAATCTTTGAGTTCAAACATATGATGTTAATCAATGGCTGTCATTTATTTTTTAAGTGCATAAGAGAAAGAATTGACGAAGTCAAGTGATGCAGTATTCAGTAAGAAAAACAGTGAAGCTGTGGTCAGAATAATGCATGAAACAAAAGCAAACTACCTCTGAACTGCTATAAGCACGAAGAACTGTAAAAGGTTGTGGTTTTCCACGAACATCATAGAAAACTACCCGGCCATTGCTGGTTCCAGCTGCTAGAATCCAGCCATCCTCTCTAAATGCTAATGAAGAGAGAGGTGCCTCATAAGATATGCAAGATGAAGGTCTTCGAGATCCTGAATCATAAGTGTATAACTTTTTATCCAGTCCAACACTAGCTATAATCTGTATGAGGAAAAATATTTGAAACAGCAGAATAGTTAGCTAATTTACCACAACTTATATCTTCAAATAAATATCCCCCTTCTAAAGCGGAAAACTTATTTAGTTCTCTTTCCAATAGGATCAGAAAGGGGGATGGGGAAACATTGCAACTCAATAAATAAGCATGAGACCTTGTCATTTGATGGTGAGAAGCCAATACCAGCCGTTGGAGCAGAATGTTGCTTCAACCAAGAAACCTGTAAAAAGTAAATGATATTGTTATGTTACTAAAAGGTTAATGTTAAAGCCTAAGAAGAACAGAGGAACATAGGAAACAAATGCACATAATTTAATGTATAAGTGGTGATATAAAAAAGTACTCAAAACATGATATTCACAATATCCATACTTAGGTAAACCATATAATCAGTGAGAACTTAAAAAATGAGAAGGGCAATCCAGAACATGGTTAAAGTTTTCCAGCTAATTTATCTGATGCATCAATAATATTCAGAATTGTACAGAGAAGTGGATGGTAAATATTAGGTAAAGATTCCTTTTCTTTTCCCGCTCTCTTTATACACTTGCAATCTTACACTCACTTCTAACTAGCAGCACCCTAATAACAATGACGACACAACACTTGAGTAACTTTCCAGTGGAATATTTAGTATCTAGGTCCAGTGATCAAAGTATCCTTAAAATGATGCAAGTACGTCACAAAGGAAGTTCAACACAAGCATCCAACTTATCCAACTTCAACTATATTAGATGTCAGTGACTTCCAAATGTATCAGCATTACAGTATAAGAACCTTTGGGCTGCGACCAGTTGTTTCCCACAAATGTGCAGACCCATCATCCCCTGCTGTCACCAAAAGGTGCCGGCTAACTCGTGAATAATCAAGCACCCGCAGTACCTGGTCTTAAATCCATCAAATGAACAGTTAGCTTGGATCCAGAAACTCTAAGCTGCAAACACCAAATCCACATCATGGAAATACAAGAAACTAAACAACCTGTGCATTAGGGTCCTTGAGTTCTGCTGCTCTTGCACCAGATGCAAGGTTGTGAAGAATAAGATCCCCACTTAGACTTATGGAAGCCAAATGCTCATCTTTGCAATTGTATAAAGCACCAGTTATTGTATTGGTGTGACCCTTCAACCATTTAATACAGCGCTTCCTCTGCAGATCCCATATTCTAACAACCTGACCACTTCCCCCAGAGCATATGTATCTGGATCCCTTGCTACTAAAGCTAATAGCTAATATAGATTCCTGCAAATTGAAAACCAGTAATAATTTAGTGCATTTCATGAGAAAATCCCTGCTCTCTTAACATCATGAAACAAGGATGAGAGTCAGGCAAACCAATAACACTTTTTGGAAACACAACAATAACGTCACTGTGCAAGAAAGATTTCAAGAGAGCTCAACAATAAAAAAAGAAGTACAGTATGTGATATGGAGAGCAATTTGTGCATGGCATGAAACATCAATGAACTGAAGGCACCTAGGTTTCTGATTGATCCAAGCTTACCTTGTTGCTTATTCAAGTCCAAGCAAGAGAAACCTCTAATACTTGAAGCACACAACAGCAATCTTACATTAATAACTGCTTTTTAGTTTTATTATCGATGGTTTTCAAGACATCATAGTAAAGGTCTTACCTAAGTCTTCATTCCACCATGTCTAGGATTGCCACTAATAAAGTTCCTTACCTGTAACTTAGGGGTTACAAATCTGGTACTTTAAGGTCGCTCAAACACATGCTTTATTGCTTTTATAAAATATTATTGGTTTTAAATGTGAACCAGGTTTGATTCATGCCAAATTGAGTTTAGGAGCATCTCATCAGTTTTGGAAAATATATCCAATCCAGCCTCTGATTTATTTCTAAAATCAATCTCTAGTGAACTACCTCAATGTTGTCTCCACTATCTGTCCCAGTAACTGGAATGGTCCCCATGCTCTGCCCATTTTTCCTCCAGAGAGAGATCTTCTTATCTTCTCCAGCACTGGCAACAACCAAATCTGCAAAAGATGAAACTCCAAATTGAAACTAGCCTCTGATAAGCAAAATTCCAAAAAAGAAATTAAAAAAAAACAATCTTAAAGAGTGAAGCATAATTTGCAAAATTTAAAACTTTCAACTCTATTTACCTAACAGAGCTTAATTAATTAACTTTGAAAAAAAAAAACTGTTATCGTTTTCTTCTCTTTTATGCCAACCAAACAAACCCTAAATAATTCCAAAACAAGAAAATGCAGATTCATACCAAAGCAAATGATAAACCTACAGCATTAACCAAAATCAAGCAATTAAGAAACCAAAATAATAAATTGCAAAAAAGATTAAGAAAGAAAATATAGCAACTCACTAGTGTGGTTCCACTTGACTGAATTGACCAGAAAACCAGGAGATGGTGTGTAACTCAAGATGCAAGGATCACCCGCCTCCCCCGATACATCGAAAAGCTTTACTGTGTCGCCGCCGCTCGCTGCCAGCAAGCTCATTGATGGATCCGCCAAGTTAGTCATTCAGAATGTCCCTGCTCCAATTCTTTGTCCGAGAAAATCTTGCAAATTTTCCCGGGAAATTAAATTTGTAGTGCTGCAAATTACAATGCTACAGAGAATTTGGAGAAATGGAAGATTTTTCTTTCCTTTATAGTTGATTTTGATTTTTTGGGATTTAATTTAAAAATAATAATAAACCCTACCAGAGAGAAAATTGAATTGGTGTTAAAATTTGAATGGGTGGAGAGGGACTGCAAGTGGGCGCCTTTGCTTCGATCGTTTGTGTCCATCGTGGCATTTCTGTGATTTTTGTTTGAAAATATTGGAATATTTCTTTTAAATTTTAGGCTCCTGAAATGATTTACCTCGAAAATACCTTTCAGATTTTTATGCTTATTTGTTCATCAAAATTAGTACACAATAAATGAATAATGATTTTATAAATAAATTTTAAATAAATTTTATTTATAAATAAAGTTATTATATTTAATATGCTACAATTTAAAATAAAGAATTCAATTGAATTTCATAAAATTATATTTGAAATAAATTTTTCAATAAAAATTTATTTATATTTATTTTCTAAAATACCCTTAACATAATAATCTAATAAAAATAAATAATAAAAATCAATTTATATTTATTATATACAATATCACAACTTTTTATTTTTTTTACTAAGATATAAATAATACATTTACATTTCTAATTAATTAATTAATTATATAAATATAATATATAAAATAATTATAACATTCATTATAATAGTTATTTTTAATTTATATAAAATGTCTTCATTTAAAAAAAATGTAAAATGCTTTCTTCATAACTAATTAATTTAAAAATTATAAAAATATTTTGAAAAGTTATTATTATTATTAATTATATTCGAAAACGTTAATGTATTGGACAAAAACTGTAGTTTTATACTAATAACTATAAAATCCAAGAAGGAAAAAAAACAAAAGAAAAGAAAGGAAATGTTTCGATCTATAGAAGGATAGGTTTGTCAAATAAAATTTAATAGTTTATTATTATGATAAAATTTAATTATTTATTATTATGATCAAGTTTAATAAAATAAATAAATAAAAAAAATTAAAAAATTGAATTTACAGAATAAGATGGTAATTTTGTTAAAAAAAATTAGAGTATTTAGTTTAGTGAAATTCAGTTGAAAATTTTACCAATTTTTATAAAATTTTGTATAGTTAAATTTAATTCGGCAGAATTGAATTTTTAAAATTAAAATCTATTTTTTTTCATTTTAAACACAAAAATATGAATTTCTAAATAAATTTCACAAAATTTTATAAAATTTATTTATTTAAACAGACTCTTAGTAACAAAAATTTTTTTTTCTTGTTTTACCAAAAATAAATACACTTATATTACTTTGATGTTTATCATTTTGATGAGTTCTAATAATCATTTGAAATTTTACAACCATGGATGAAGCTTATGTGAAGTTTGTCTGTTATTAGATCAAAGTACTATCTTCTTACCACAATTGCCCATCACAATCTTTCTGGTGATGAGTTGTTATGAGAAAAGGACCAACCCGACATTACATAACATCAAGTGAAGAACTTTATATCAAGATCATAACCATTAAGATAAAAATAAAATGTAAAATGAAAAATGAAACATCTTTTTAACATGGGAAAATGCCTAATCCAAAGTACATACACCTCAATGAAAAGGCAATTTTGGGTGATGAATGCAGGCACTATTTATAGTGCCTTAACCCAAAAACACAATTTGAATTACCAGGCTGAATTTTATGTACAGATGGACCACAAGTTAAGAACTATAGGAAAAGGCAAAAAAAGAAACTCAGAAAAACTCTTCTTTAATCTCTACTTTGGTGCACCATACACAGCATCAGCCTCCAGACTGGACATCTAAAGATTTCACCGAATCAACCAGCGAATTAAGCAAAATGAACCACCCTCGCACATCCAACAGTTAGAAGATTCATAATCATAGGTTATAATCTTCAGCATTAACCAGTTTCCCTGCAAAAAGTTGAAAAACAGCCTGCATAATGGAATAAAACAGAAAATGACGCAGGAAATGCAAAAGAATATACTAGCAATTAACACACCAGTTAAATTATGACAATTGAATTCCCATGCAGGTTAGCTCAACCCATCAGCAATTTTGGGCACCGACATATCAAAACTATGAGAAGGCATAAGCAATCAGATATCTGAAATCTTTTACACACACTAAATGAGACCTTCTGAATTAACATAAACTATAAAAGAAGAAAGGTCGGCCTTCTTTTGCGGCTTTGCAGGGAAACTAGATGAAACTAAAGATTGTCGTGCTTCTGGCGCGTCCAACACATGGACCAAAGACTAAATCAGAAAAGTTATGGTCTGTTATGAATCAGAACTGAGCCCATGAAATGAACCAAACATTGAAATGAGAAATTAAAAATTATTGCCAGAACTGCCTAATAGAATATTCATGGGAAGAGACAAATCAAAGTTGGAGTCTCCAATTATTCCTATCTTCAAATATGCCCTCTTCAACACCACAAACAATTGTAATGATTAGCAGTACAGCACATTCTGGAAGTCCAGCTACTTTCTGGCAGAGAGCCTAAAGCCCAAGCCCAAGGCACCTCGTATAGAACATTAGCTATTCTGTCTAGACAGGTACGAATACAAATCCTACAAGTATTCTATCAAAATCAAATTCAAGCCCTTCCCTGACTCGTCCTCATTTAGTGAGGTTGCCGGACCCAAATCCAGCTCCACTAATTATTTTTTTCACTCACAATATAAGAGGCAAAACGCCAGGAAGTTCCTCTCTGTCATCACTGTCAATGTTAGATTTTTATAAAGAAGGCCACCTGTAAGATTGATTTTTAAGAATAATCAAAGGTTTTAAGAATAATCAAGGGTCTTGTCAGCCCCTTTGACAACCTCATGAATAAAACCCACTCAATATCGAGGAAACAAGCATCTATTGTGACATGTCCAGAAGCACTGTTGCTATATACAGTATATAGTATGAGCAGACATCCATATATAGCCACAAAATTTTTAGTTAGATTACCACCAAACGAGTATACAATTGATACTTTGAAGTGACGGGATTCATGATTTAAATCCAGGAAAAAAATATTATTAAGAAAATACGGAAGTTGTGAGAACTGAGATGTATGATTTTGCCAATTAATACTATTGAAACTATAAAATACCACATCTATCACATGTCCATGACAATCTCAGCAATCTTGGTTCTCATTTACTTCAATAATATAGAGAATATGACTGGCATTGTATAAATGAAATTAATCCAACAACAGGATCAGGAAATGAACAAAATGAATAACGCCCAGGAATCCTACCAAAGCACAAAAGGAAAAAACATAGCTAGGTTTACAAGCATCATGAAATTATCAACAATCCTAAAAAACTAGACCATGAAACAATTTATCTGGCTCACCTTGGCAAAGACTAGGGATCAATTAAGCTGCATCCATCACATTTTATTTGACATCATATATTTAGCTTTTTTCTCAGCAGGCTTCAGAATCTGAAAGGAGCACATCAGATTTTCATCTACACTCATCATAGCACCAGCATTGTCAAATTCACCACAATAATTAGGTGCCGAAAAAATAGTTACAAGTTGCCTTTCTGCAAAGAATTCATACCCATCCTCCACAACCTAGACCAGGAAAAACAAAATTATATCAATTTCCAGAAAGAGAAGAATGATACTAATAAAAAAATGCATGACGTGAAGTAAATAACCTGATGTGCACGACAGACAAGGTCTAAATCATGCTTTGTCAAGAACTCTGACACCTTATCAGGTCCAAAAGTATATGAAACTCCCCTGTCATTCATTCCCCATCCCTTAACATCTCTACCCGGGTCTGACCAAAGCAAATCACATAGCAAACCAGTGTCTGGAACGGCAGTTGGACGAGGTAAATTTCTAATTTGATCTAAATTTGTCAAATCAGGGGACAGACCGCCATGCATGCACAATATTTTATCATCTATAAGAGCAGCAACAGGAAGGCAGTTGAAACACTCAGTAAAGGATTTCCAAAGCCTTACATTAAACCGTCGCTTGCATTCATCATAAAATCCATATATCCGATTTATAGAAGCACATTCGTGGTTTCCTCTCAAAAGAAAAAAGTTCTCCGGATATTTAATCTTATATGCAAGCAATAGGCAAATAGTTTCCAAACTCTGTTTGCCACGATCAACATAATCCCCTAAAAACAAGTAATTAGCTTCAGGAGGAAAACCTCCATACTCAAAAAGCCTTAATAGATCACTATATTGCCCGTGAATGTCGCCTGAAATAGAAAGGAGAATCTTTAGGGAGTTAGAGAAAAGAAATCTACGCAACTTTCATATTGGATTCAAGTATGTAATCAAGGCATAGATCTTCCACATTAGCTATAAAGCTCAAATTAACAACTAATCCCAAGTGTAAAATTGTAATGATTACTTAGAATGTCAATTAATTAAACTTATGCCTACAACGCCTTCGGTTATCAACTTCAAAATTTAAAGCAGTAATTATATTGATTATTGCCTTCTCAAAAACCAAACAAGCTTGGTAGGTACATGTTCTGTACTTTCCTGTCGTATACTATAGCAAAACTCGCAATGCAGCAGAAACCAAACAAGCAGTATTGACTCCAAGTTGTTCAGTTTTCCATGCCTAGATTGCCAGCAATGGAACAGTAAACAGAACCATAAAATCAAGTTATGGTACAATACAAAATCAACCTAATAGCACACAACTTTAATCACTTACATTTCAATCTATAGCTTAATTTCATTCAAAAACCTCATACCCTAAAAAAAATATATTACATTCCACAGGAATGTAAAATAACAAGTCAAAAACTTTGCAACAAATACAACAAATGCACAAAAGGTTCCATGATATGTCAACCATAAACAACTTCGAAACACATCAATACAAATTACCTTAACAATTTATCTTGCCAAAAAGAAACCCCCAACAAAATCCCATAAAGCCCTATCCATACAAGAAAGACTGCATATAGATAAGAAAGTTGGTGTCTTTATACGTAGAGCATACCGCAAATCTTAATGGGGGCTTCAAGCTCAAGCAAATTAGGCTGTTGCATGAAGATATCTCGAGAAGCCACACAAAGTTGCTTGATCTCCGCCTCTGACAGTTGCACTTGCTTGCCTGGCCTCGCTAATCGGACCTCCGTTAGCCGTTTGATTATATCATCCAGTACGGCAGGGTCCATCAATGCCTGCCCTTGTGTTGCCATGGGATGTTTTTCTTCGTCTGTTCTCTCTCCTTCCTTTTAAAGACCCTGATTTCTTCAAAACAAAAAAAAAGGAAAAAAAACCCTAGAAACCAGAATGGGTAGAGAGTTTTGAAGATTATTTGGTCTCCTAGTCGTTGTGGTTTCTCCTTTTCAGTTTCGTGTTTTTGCGCTAGGCTAATTCAAATTTAGTCTGCTTGGTGGGGTAGAAAAAATTATTTTCTTGGAAAAAAAGAGTGAGAAAGAGAAGGAAAACAATACTCCAATAAAGTAAAGATTTGTTTATAGGGAGAAAAAGAAGAAAGTGTCAAAATAAAGAGGAAGGAGACGGCTGCAATTTCTATGCGGCGGAGGCGCCCAGAAATAAAAATATATATATAATACCTTTTTTCCGACGGTGTCGTCTAAAGTCCTTCATCAAACGACATCGTTTGATGCGTCAAAAATTAGTTTTTTTTTCTCTTTCTTTAATTAGCATAATTAAAGGTTCTGGAATATAATTTTTTTATTGTAATTTCATTGAATTTTGACTCTTGAGTCAACATAAATCCAAATTAGCATATATGTTTAACATCAAATTGTATCCAACCCAATGTTGAATCACTAATTAAGCCATCCTCAGGAAAACGAAAAAATAATGTTGAGAAATTAAAGAATTGCAAGTTCATATATAAGAATTTTTGTTACATCAATTTTATAAAGAATAGTACCACTTTTTATACTTCAAATTTATTTTTCTATATAAATTATCTTATTTAAAAAAACAATTTTATTTAATTTTCAAAACAAAATTAGTCAAAAATCAATGCATAAACTCAAATTCAATTAACAGTTTACATAATATTAATCACAACAACAGTATTGAAAATTATTGTCGGTGCACTCTTATTTGTTTCGTAATAATTAATAGTGAATGGTTCGTTCGTGTGTTTTTTTTCTTAAAATAATTTTAATGCGATATTAATTTTGGTTTTTGGTTTTGATTTTGTATATATTAAAAAAATGAATTTTAAAATTAATGAAAATTGGGTTCTCAGATTTTATTAAGAATTCAAAATGAAATAAGTAATTAAAATTGTTTTTCCATATTTGATTTTGAATAATCATAAATTTGACTTTCCATATTTAATTGAAAATTAAAAATTAAATAATAGATAAACAAAGTTCCAGCTAAATTAATTTTTAAAAATTTATTGTAGAATGGTCGAATCTAGACAATCAATTCGAACAGCCGATTCTGGACTGGCTTATATGCATTTCTCTGGCACTTGAAAATGAACCGGCCCATAAACCATCAATTCCGATTCGATTCTTAAAACATATGGTTTCAAGCAGGTTTGGTTCGTAAAATACATAGGCTGGTTCAATAGCCATGCCTACTACTAGAAGTTGGTGTAAAGTTGACAGCTCAAGCCAAGGCCTGCGCGGTTAGGCCTGCCAATTTGACAACACGTGGATTGAGATAGGCCTTCAATTTGACAACATACGGTGTCGAGGTTGCAGGCGTCCTTTTTTTTTTAAACTCTGGGTTTGAAATTTTGTACAGCTGAAAACTATAGGAAATTCAAAACTTGAAAATCCATCTCATATTTTCAGAATGAAATCTAATTTTCTTTAAAAATTTCGAAGTACCAATAAAAAAATCATTAACATATATTATAATTCAAAATTTAAAATACCATTTTTACCAAAGATGTCATTTTGTTTAAAGTGTTTAGCCGTTGCATGGTCTCAGAAGTTTGGCATCACAAACATCAACATATGCCTTTATCAAATTCTCCTTGAAAAGAAGGTATAAAATCAGATAACCACCGATAATGTTTCAGATACTATAAATGTTCATCACACTTCCTCGGAGTCAGAAAGAATTTTCTCGGCGGCAAAAGCGAACTCCATATATGTATTTTATTACGTATATACGTGTGTAAATTGTGTAATAATATCAATACAGATAGAATCTCTGTTGACCTTCTTCTTCAAGCTTATGCCATTAAGGTGCTTAATGATTTTTCTTCGGTGTGGGTTACTTATCATCGTCAGGATTTTATTTGCTGCCATCAACATTATTTATTATTTTAACATGAACTATAATATAGATTACTTAAGCCACCACAACTACATATGAACCATGGAGGAGAGCACTTTCGTTTCAACCCTCAAATTATTAGGCAAAGGCAAAGCAATCAACTGTCAATTTGGATACGTGTCCTCGTAATAGCACGTGAGAATTTGTCCCCATCAAGTCCTACAAACCAATGCACAAAAGCAAATAATTAATTATAAATTATACCATTATGATAGAGTTATCTTGCTTTCAATTCTATATTTATAGATCCTTATTCAATCAAAAATAACTTTAAATCATATGGAAACTAATCACGTGATTGTCTGATTGGTCTTCTCACTAATGTGAAGTGTGAGATGTTTCAAATTCAAATTTTATCGACTGTAACTGTTTTCATAAATTTGCTGAGCCAAGAGAAGGGTTGTCGCTGTTGTATAATCCACAATATTATTATATTTAATATTTTTTAGTATAATATTAAATTTTCCGTTAAAAAGGAAAATAGAGTATACAAGGAGTTGAATTTACTGGAAGAACTTACATGCACCTTATCTATGAGTGGGCAGTGAAAAATCGTTTTTTACTGAAATTATGGCATTCATCGGAAAAAATGTGAATAGAACGGTAACAATTTGTTTAAAACAAATGTTTTGAAATTATAGTCAGTTGTTAAGAAATGATAATATCATCATCTCATTGCGGAATTTAGGGCAGCATGAAATGGGAAAAGAGAAATTTTTTTCGAGAAGAAATTAAATATTATAAGCAGGTTATTCCTAAATCAGATTGCTGATTACACTTGCTGTTGAAAGTGACTTTAGGGCCGCAAATGCAGTTTATACAGATAAAGATAGATTCCCGTTGATCTTGCTCTTCAAGCTTGTGTACCTTGTGTGAACTATGTAATAGGTTACTGTTCATAGGCTTCGTTCAACAACAGTTTTTTGAATACTTCTTAAAATTTTGATCGATTAAAAAGCTAAATACTATTTAAAAAGTTATTCAGTAACACATAGATTGTATTAATTTTTAGAGGTTAGAGTAGCGTTTTGTAAAAAGCTAACTCATGTAGTTTAGCTTTTAACATTTTATGAAATGCTACTAAAACAGTTAATTTTGTCGAACAGATCCTAAATCTACAAGGAACACCTCCAAGGGTTAAGTTTTGAAGTTTTTATCATAAATTTTCAGGTTTGAATATTAAAAGAATCATAGAAAATTAAACTTATTTCAATTTCCATGTAAATGCAATTATCTATTTGGTTTCTTCATAAGAACAAGAAAATAACTATTTACTAATGTTTGTGTTTCTTTTCTTAATATCTTTAAAGTAATTTTTCATTTTTATGTTTATATTTATTAAAAATATCTATAATATATATAAAAGTACGAATGGATAACATTTGGTCCCAAAATGCTCCTACGTATTCTAATTGATAAAAAATATTATTAAGGACAATTTAGTCTTAATAGCTAAGTTGGTACCACATTATATTTATTTTCCTATTCGAATTATTATTATTATAATTTTAATCTAATCCTATCCTAATTAGAAATTTATTTTTTAATATGATTCTAATTATCTATCTATAATCTATAATATATATAAAAATACGAATAAAGAACATTTGGTCTCCAAAATGCCCCTACGTATTCTAATTGATAAAAAATATTATTAAGGATAATTTAGTCTTAATAGTTAAGTTGAGACCATATTGTGTTTATTTTCATATTCTAATTATTATTATTATAATTTTATAAATAGATAATTAGAATCGTATTAAAGAATAAATTTCTAATTAGAATAGGATTAGATTAATATATATAAAAGTACGAATGGGGAGAGCATTTGGTCCCCAAAAATGCCCCTACGTATTCTAATTGATAAAAAATATTATTAAGGACAATTTAGTTTTAATAGCTAAGTTGATACCACATTGTATTTATTTTTCTATTCTAATTATTATTATAATTTTAATATAATCATATTCTAATTAGTAATTTATTCTTTAGTACGATTCTAATTACCTATCCATATCTATAATATATATATAAAAGTACGAATGGGAGGAGCATTTGGTCCTCAAAACGCCCCTACGTATTCTAATTGATAAAAAATATTATTAAATACAATTTAGTTTTAATAGTTAAGTTGGGACCACATTGTGTTTGTTTTTCTATTATAATTATTATTATAATTTTAATCTAATTCTATTCTAATTAGAAATTTATTCTTTAATACGATTATAATTAGAAATTTATTCTATCATACCACTATATATAGATGTTTAGTTTTGATTATTTTTTGCTATTAATAATTTGTTGGTTTTGCTATTTTGAATTGAAATTGTTAAATTTGCGATCATGTTTTCTTCTTGTGATAATGTCATGACCCAAAACCGTGGGCCAGACCGGCACTAGGACCTGGGTAAGCTTAAGGCCCCCGAGGCCCGTAGTAAGCCTAATCTCAGATTTCAACACCATAATTACATGAAAATATTCTACAAGTTGGCCCATTATATTTTTAATGACTCAAACTATCACAGGGCC
>CANUEX010029839.1:0-69159 GCA_948099535.1 Jatropha multifida | reverse complement strand
TATTGTTTGAAATTATTTATTTGGTGTCCCTTGGATATTTTAAATTATTGGTTATTTAGCACCACTGAGTCTTCCACTCAGCGCGATGATTTTTATCACGCACAGGTTGTGAGCTATGGGTGCTACGCGAAGACCGAAAAGGTAGCATCAGAGTAAAAGTATTAACTTTGGATAGGATATGTTTATTAGGTGAATAATGGCATGTATGAATTTATTATAACAAATTTTGAGGTTGTAAATATTTTAATTATAACTAATGAAATCGGTGGCCGATTAAGTATTATTATTTGATTTCATGACTGGTGTATGAATGATGGTATATATTTTCTTAAATGGTTAATTATATAATAAGATGACTTGACATTATATTTTTAGAAGTGCTGTGCGACTTGGTATAATAATTTGGAGTTGAGGTTTGGAGGATTGGACATTGGAAGTGTTTTGTTTTCTTTGTGTGGCAAGTTGATTTTTAGGGGAAACTCTTGCAAATTTTTCATAGGAATTTCCCTATGTTTTTATTTATCAAAAAAACAATTTTTATCAAAATATTACTTGCCTCCTTATGGAAACTAAGCCACTTCTAATGTATATTTTGGGTTCATCAGGTATAATAAGTTAGTGGTCCGGCACCGAATGTGGCATCCATCGTTTGGTTCTCCAAGATTGGGGGCGGGTGTTATAGGCGAACCCTGAGAAAATCAAGGCAATTATAGAGATGAAACCACCCGCCAATATACATGAAGTTCAATAATTAAACGGTCGAATAGTTGCCTTAAGGAGATTTATCTCCCGTTCGGCTAAAAGCTGCATGCCCTTTTATCAAACGTTAACAGTTGAGAGGGTTTAAATGGAACAGTCAATGCGAACTCGCCTTCGACCGAATTAAAGAATTTTTATCCTCCACTTCGCTCCTGAGCAGGCCCAAGAAAGACAAGCAATATGCTATTTATTACGTGAGCAAAGTCTTAAGAGGGGCCAAACTCCGATACCAATGTGTTGAAAAGTTGGGCTTCGCCGTCCTCACAATAGCGAATTGCCTACGCCATTATTTCCAATTGCATACCATTATTGTCTGAACATTCTATCCATTAAAAAAGGTATTGCACCGAGATGAAACTTTAGGAAGATTAGTGGAATGGTCTATCAGACTAGGTGAGTTTGACATCAAGTATGAATCCCGCACGGTGATGAAAGCACAGATATTGGCTGATTTTGTAGCTGAATTCTCTAGTGAAAGTCAAATGGAGAGTTCAGAATCTATAACACCAAGCTTTGAAGGAGATATATGGAAGCTTCACACAGACGGGGCTTTGGGAAGCCTGGGCACAGCAGTAGGAGTGGTCTCACAAGGACCCAGGAAAATAAAAGTGCAGCATGCAGTTCGCCTAGATTTTCCAACTAACAACGGGGCAGAATACGAGGGCTTGATAGCAGGACTAACACTAGCTTTGGAAGTACGACCTCCCATCCTCCACATCTTTTTGGATTCACAGCTAATAGTGAGTCAAATCAGTGACACCTTCACAACCAAAGAGCAAAATTTGGTCAAATATCACTCCTTAGCCACATTCCTTTTAAAGAAAATCGAAGAAGACGAAAATACATGGAAGATGTTACAAATAGAAAGGGCAAGCAACAAGGAGGCAAATGCCATAGCTAAGGCTGTATCAAGAGGAGAAGCTTTAGTAGAAGGGATCACAGTAGAGCAGTTGACCTCTCCAAGCTTTGAAAAATAAGAAATTCTGGTCACCTAGAGTGATGATAACTAGATATGCCCAATAATAGACTTTCTCCAAAAGGATGTTCGGCTAGAAGATAGGCGAGAGGCCATTAAGCTATGTCAAAAAGCAGCAAACTATACATTAGACAAAGGAGAGCTTTACAGGAGATCAAAATCACACCCTTGGGCTAAGTGTGTATCCAAAGAGGACGGTAATTACATTATAAGGGAGTTACATGAAGGAGTGGGGGGAGCTCATGAAGGCTCGAATGCTACAATCAGAAAGGTTATGCTCATGGGGTACTATTGGCCTATGATGAAAAGAGATGTTCGGCAGTACATTCGCCATTGTAAGACATGCCAGAAATATGATAGAATTCCCAGGCAACCTTTATCAGAGCTGCAATCAATAACTTTAGTTTGGCCTTTTGCACAGTGGGGAATTGATATCCTGGTACCTTTTCCTACAACAATTGCTCAAAGAAAATTTGTGGTAGTTACAGTTGATCACTTTTCTAAATGGGTAGAAGTAGAGGCCTTCAGCACCATTACACTAGCACGGATCATCATCTTTTTTAGAAACAATGTCATCTTCTGATATGGGGTTCCCCACAGGATAGTTATTGATAATGGGAAACAGTTCGATTCAGAAGCCTTCAAATCCTATTGCTAGGAGTGGCACATTAGTTTGCACTTCACATTAGTAGCCCATCCGCAAGCTAACGGCCTAACTGAAGTCACCAACCAAACCATCCTATAAGGATTGAAAAAGCGACTAGATGGAGAAAAGGCTAATTGGGTAGACGAACTTAACAGTGTGTTATGGGCATACAAGACCACACCAAGGCAAGCAACAGGGCAAACGCCTTTTTCCTTGGAATACGGAACAAAAGAAGTGATACTAGTGGAGATTGGGCTACCCAGTAAAAGAACTGGAGAACAACAAAAGCCTAAAAATCAATTTGGACCTAGCAGAAGAACTCAGAGAAAATGCAGTAGCCCGAATTGAAGCGTATAAGCAAAGGATAAGGCGATACTTCAACAAAAAGGTCAGAACCAGACATTTCAAGGAAGGGGATGTAGTTTGGAGGAAAGCAGAAATCACTAAGGGTTCGGTAGGAGTTGGGAAGCTCGGACAAAACTGGGAAGGCCCTTATGAAGTAGTAAAGCAAATAGGAGCAAGCACTTACAAACTAAGGAAAATAGGAGAAGCTGAACTTCCTCAAACATGGAATAGTGATAACCTTAAGCGAGCATACTAAATGCTCATCTACTCTATACTATGTAACAAGTTCTTCTTTATTATACATAATAAAAATATGATAACACATCAGGTTTTTCAACTTGATACACCGATCCTTAAAAATTATGAAAGGACATAATGCATTAAGTTTTTCCTGAAGGATCTTACTCAAAATCTTCTCCTTGTTCTCTATATTGATATTTAGCTACAAGTTCTCCAAAGGCCTAAGCGGCCCATAGTCAGTCCATCCGCTCGGACATATCTCCAAAGGCCTAAGTGGCCCATAGTCAGTCCATCCGCTCGGACATATCTCCAAAGGCCTAAGCGGCCCATAGACAGTCCATTCGCTCGAACATATACCTAGGGGCCTAAGCTGCCCATAAACAGCCCATCCATTCAGACATCTCTCTAGAGGCCTAAATGAACTTAATTCTCCATCTAAGAAAACAGTTCACCAAAAACCTTAACAACCCAATTTAGCTCTAAATGAGACAGCTTGCTAACAAAAAGGTAAGAAAGCCTTAAACATTCTCCAATTTAAAAATAGTTCACTAATGACCCAAAGGGTCCAAATTATGATTACATAATAAAATATCAACACATAGAGGCAAAGAACACTAGTTAAGCATCACAAACATGCTCGCTACACAAATGCTAGCCGGCTCGAACATGGCTGAGTAAGAAAACATATTCCCCAGATAAATGAGCTCGCCCACTACAAGAAAATTTCCAAATTGCGATGAATTTTGTGATGGACAGTTCTGTCGCAGATTTTGTGATCTATCTAGCACCATTTTGTGACCGATTGCAACTATGAAATAGCTACAAGATTTGCGACTCCATTGCAACCTATTTGCGACCGCAGTTGAGTAAATTTTCATGAGTTAAATTAGCGAGAACAGTTTGTGACAGATCTGCGATGGAATAGCGACCATTTGAAATCTATAATTTTGCAATTGAAATTATTGGTCACAAAAATAATTTAATGCATGTGCGACATGTGTACTTTTATGATTAACGATTTGCGACCAATTTATAATTTTGCGATCGATTTTTTTTTCCACATCAGCAAATTTACAATCGATCTGCGACCCACACAGTCGGTCACTATTTTTTAAGGGTTACAAAATCCACAGGTCTCTCCTCGTGCAATCCACTTTCTCCTTTTGGTCTCTCCTCTCCTCTGCGTCTTCTTGCTTTCCATTCACTGCTGTTCGCCGATCGAGACGGAAGTCCTAGCCGCGCCGTTCACCTCTCATCTCTCGCCGATCGCCGCTCACCGCTCGTCGTTCGAGTGTCGCACTTCGCCCTCTGCCTTGTCACGTAATTGGGTTTCCAGGTGTGTTTTTTTTTCATTTATTTGATGATTTGTTTGTTTATTTGGTGAAATGTGATTGTGTTTCTATTTTAATTAACATTTCTTGTGTCAAATGCAATTGTTCCTATTTTGTGAAATGTGGATTACCTACTGCGATGAATTTGTTCCCTGCAATTTTTTTTATAGCCCAAGAGTTTGTTGCATTTAGTTTAGCATTTAGTTTCCCTTCTTCAATGGCTTTTAGAGCTGATAATCCAAGAGTTATTGCAAATTTGTTCCTACAATGTACAAAGGACTCTTTTGCAGGTTCACATTTTTGTTAAATATTTATTGTAATAATGTTTAGTGAGTTCTATCTAGCTATACGGTATAATCACAAACACAAAAGCAACAAGTTGAGGAACAAAAGATGAGAAACTAATTATGTTTGTTATAAGTAATGTATGCTCCTTTTGGTGTTTTTATCTTTTTTTTTTAATTAATTATAGTTTGAAGTGAATGATTAGGGTGTGTTGTGATAACAGTAGTTGGGACTAACCCTTTTTCTTTTAATTTTATATTAATAGTAGTAATTAGTAATTATTATGATTATATGAGATAATTAAAGTTAAATTTGTCGATTCTATGAGAGAGTAATTTTCTTTTAATTTTATATTAGTAGTAGTAGTTTAAAGTGAATGATTAGGGTGTGTTGTCGGTTTTATCATCATCAGATCAAACCTTTGTTACTACTACTATTAAAAAATTAATTTCATCTTACAGAAAACAAAAACAAAATCATCAATAAAAAAAATTTGTTATGCCTTTGTATTTTCTTCGAGAATCCATGAAATGTTATGAAAAAAAAGAACTTATAAGAAAAGAAAAGCATATCTAGAAAAAAAAATATATATATTAGTTTGGATGAAGGAATATTTTTTAGATTTATTTTTTTATTTTATATATATATATAATTAAACACATTATGAAGAAGTGTGAACCCAGTAAAAGGGAAAAGAATTTACAATAGTGGATTTTTTGGCGGTGGGAATGTATGAAAGTGTTCAATTTCTTATATTTGTTAATTAACTTTATACTCTTTTCTTTTTAATTTTTGTATTTATTTAGCTTTTAATCTTTAATTTAACATCACTTTCTTGCTTTCACATTCATAACCCTATTAGCCAACCCAACCTTCTCTCTCTCACATTCAAATATTCATACATGTAGACATTCCTGTGTATATATTTTGTGCATTTTAGTTTGAGGTTGATTTTATTCATATTGAATTTTAATAGATGTTTGATTGTCAAATTATCCAATTGAGAATTGAGATATTTGTTTTAATTTCAATTATTATGTTCTATTTAATATTATTTATACAATGGGTTGAGTTTGATTGGGATGTTGAGTTTGTATGAAATGGAGGCCTAATAGTGGCCATGACTTGGAGTTACACGGTGTTTTCAATATAGAAGTGTTCTTTTTTTTCACCTTAGTTTAAACATTTATATGGGAAAATTCTGCCAAAATTCATTTAGAAATTAAATTACTAAACACATAATAAATCAAAACATTACGAATCAATGTAAGAGTAGAGACAGAAACCTTAGTTGCACGTTCAGTGTCTTTCTCATTTGTATAAAAGAGAAGACACTGAATTGTCCAAGTTGGACAGTCTAGGAATGTCTATCAGTAGAAAAAAGCATGAAACAATAAGTCTTTACATATGCTCTTATACAGAATTTATGTTGTATCTCCTCATGTGTTCTTTGGATGCATATATAGTGGGTTCAATCGATCCATATAATGTATTTAGAGAACTATGGGGAGATGCTGCATAAATTTCATTTGGTGCATATTGTAAAAGAGTTGTTTCATGTTAACTACTGAATGTAGACATTTCTGGATGTGCTAGGTTCATACCAAATTTAAAAGAAATATGAATTTAGTTTGTTATAAGGGTATGAACTCTGAGGGCAAGTTTATGAAAACTAGATTTAAAGCATTTAATAAGCCACTTTTACAATTTCACTAATGTTTTTGGATTATAAAAACAGAACTTCTATGTTATCTAAAAAGTGCGGAGTGATCAAGAATGGATGTACTGGAGGTACGAAGTGAATGGAATAATAAGAAAAGAATTCTTACAAGGATTGGATATGTTCATATAGTTTGCAGTTTGTAATCCAAATCACATGGATGGTTGCAAATTGAGGTGTCTATGTAATGGTAAGAAGTGTCAAAACAGAGCATTCTTCGATGTTGATACAGTTAAGCTTCATCTTTGTAAGAACGGTTTTGTAGAGAACTATTATGAATGAATACATCATGGTGAACCAAGAGTTTGTAGTACTTCCAATCGCCCATTTACTACATCATCGGCTGGTCAATTGCCCCATGGTCAACCAACTGTAATCGGAAAATGCAATGATATGGTAGTTGATGTGGCCGGGCTAGGATTCCAGTGGGACAACATGGAGGAATCACCGAACCTCGCAGCGCAACACCTATTTGAAATGCTCAATGCCGCCAATAGTGAATTGTGGCCGGGATGCCAAAACCATTTAATTCTGTCTTTGGTTGCACGATTGTAGCATATGAAGTTCGAACACCATTTTTTAGAAAGGTGTTACAATGATTTTATGCAATTATCGAAAGAAATGTTACCTGAAGAGAATTCTATGGTGGATAATTTCTATCGTACAAATAAATTAGTACGAGGTTTATGATTACCAGTGGAAAAGATTGACTGCTGTCAAAATAATTGTATGATATATTGGGGGATGGACTCTACTTTAAAAATGTGCAAGTTTTGTAATCTTCCTAGATACCAAAAGCAGGGTCAAAGGATTGGTAGAGTACAAAAACAGAAGTCCTTCAAGAAAATGGTATTACTTCCCTCTAATTCCTCGCCTTCAAAGGCTATATGCATCTAATGTGACGGTAGAACATATGAGATGGCATGCTCAGCTTGAATATGAAGATGGCATAATGACTCATCCGTCTAATTCTAAGGCATGGAAACACTTTGATAACCAACATCCATTTTTTGCATCTGAGATAAGAAATGTGAGATTGGGTCTATGTACGAATGGGTTTCAGCCATTCAGGCAATCAGGACAACAATATTCATCATGGCCTGTCATCGTCACACCATATAATCTACCACCTTCCATGTGTATGAAAGATGAGTACATATTTCACTGTGTTATTGTACCTGGCCCAACTAATCCAAAATATAAAATTGATGTCTTTCTACAGCCTCTAATAGCCGAGTTGAATCAATTGGGGGAGTTGGGTGTTGAAACAAAATTTCATGCTGCGAGCCGCTTTGCTGTGGACCATCAGTGATTTCCCAGCATTTGTAATGTTGTCTGGGTGGAGTACTACGGGCAAGCTAGCATGTCCCTACTGTATGGAGAACAGTAATGCATTTACATTAAAAAATGGAGGGAAACAATGTTGGTTTGATTGCTATGGCAAATTCTTACCGAATAACCATCCTTAGAGGCGGAATCGACAATGGTTCAGAAAGAACACGATTATTTATGATCCCCCTCCACCTTTGAGGTCCGGTGCTGAAATATTACAGGAAATAGAAAATCTAGGACTTATGAAAGTGACAGAATTAAATGCAGAGGAAGTAAATGGTCGGATTGGGTGTAATAGTGGATGGAAAAAGCATAGCATCTTTTGGGATTTGCCGTATTGGAGAACACTTTTAATCCTCCATAACCTTGATGTAATGCACATTGAAAAGAATGTATTTGAAAATATGTTTAACACCATTATGAATATTAAGGGCAAATCGAAGGACAACGCTAAAGCTAGAGCTGATATGAAGGAAATTTGTCGTAGACCAGAACTTGAACAGTGTGCAGTTACCAGGAAGTTTCCAAAGGCTTGTTATGCTTTAGATAAGCCACAAAGGCAGGTATTATGTGAGTGGGTTAGGAGATTGAGATTTCTAGATGGATATGTATCAAACATGGGTCGATGTGTGGACATGAAAAAATATAGATTATTTCGCATGAAAAGCCATGATTGTCATGTTTTCATGCAGGGACTGATTCCAGTGGCTTTTCGAGAGTTGTTGCTAACCAGAGTTTAGGAAGCAATAATAGAATTGAGTCTCTTTTTCAAGGAACTGACAACGATTGTAATCTGAAGTGTTGATCTAGATCGATTAGCGGAAGAAATCCCAATAGTGATATGCAAATTGGAACGGATTTTTCCATCTAGATTCTTCGATTCTATAGAGCATTTACCAGTTCATTTGCCATATGAATGTCATATAGCGGGTCCAGTACAATATAGATGGATGTATCCATTTGAGAGGTAAGAGGTGAATTATTACAACCACACTGTATGAAATAATCAATAATCTTAGCTCTAAATTCAATATCCATGTTGTTTATCGCGGGCACCTGCACAAAATTAAAAAGAATGTTCATAATAAGGCTAAGGTTAAGGGATCAATTTGCAATGCATACTTGGTGGAGGAGGCATCGACCTTTTGTTTGCACTACTTCGAACCGCATGTTTACACCAAGCATCGGAGAGTGCCCCGTAATGATGATGGGGGAGATCGAATTGAATCGGAGTTACAAGGAACTCTAACCGTTTTCACTTATCCTGGCCATGCAATTGGAACATCAAAGAAAAGACGATTATCTGGTATAGAGATACTAGTAGCTCAAACATATATTTTGTTGAACTGTGAAGAAATTGTACCATTTATACAGTAAGTTATCAAATTTATAGGAACAAGTATTCTTATTAAAATACCTACATCCCAATTTAACCATTTGCATCACAACAGGATATTTATTGACCAATTATAGATACAGAACCCCAATTTGACTGACACTGTGGTTGATGTAAGATTGGATGAAGAATTTGCATATTGGTTCAAAAGCTATGTAAGTAACTTGTAGGTTATCTAACGCAACCTACATTTATGTAGCTTTTAATTGCTTTTTAAACTGTGTCTTCGTTATTTCCTATAGGCTCTAAACTCGAAAAGTCATATTTTGAATAAATTCATTATTGATCTATCTAGGGGTCCTTTACCGGTAGAAAATGCCTACTTTGGTTACTTTGTAAATGGTTAAAAGTTTCATACTGAGGTAAACGGGACACGTAAAAAGACAATGAATAGTGGTGTTTGTATAAAGGGATCAAACTATAGTGACGTGTCAAATGATTTTTATGAAAAGTTGGTTGAGGTCTTGGAGTTAAAATATCCATCCCTACCAATAGAGTGCACAATATTATTCAAATGTGAATGGTTTGATCCCACTCCAAACCTTAGTATAAAGGTTCATCCAAAGTATAACCTTGTGAAAATTCATCACAGAAGAAGATATACGAAGTATGAACCTTTTGTGTTGGCAATGCAAGCTGTGCAAGTGTACTATGTTCCATGTCCATCGATGAAACGAGACTGACTAGATTGGATGGCAGTTTGCATAATCAAGGCAAGAGTAGTTGTACTATAATTTGAAAACAAACCAACCGCTACACTTGCAACCTCTGACCCATTTCAAGAAGTTGAGATCGATACGCAATCGATGAAACTAGCTAAAGATATAACTGAAAAACTAGATGATGAAAATAGGACTTATGTTGACATAGGTGTATCGGATGAAGAGGAGGAAGAAGAACATATCATCCTGGGTACTTTAAAAGAAGAAGAAGAAGAAGATGATGATGATGACGAAGAAGAGGATCCTCAAATGGAAATACATAACCAAATTGTATTCTAGATACTAAATAGATGAATTTCATATGTATGAGATACTACTTAATTAATCAATATATATGTATTATGTTTTTAAGACCAATATGATGATTGTTCTCAGGCCAAATGTTCTCTTATTTCAAATATTATTGTATCAAGCTTAATTGTATACATGCATATGTAGGTTCAGTCATTTATAGTATGGAAAGAGGTAGGGGACATGATTTAGACATCACCGACAGTGGACCTTGTGGAGGTCGCGGCCGAGGACGTAACACACGTGGATGAGGAGTTATACCTCATGTACCTCCTCCTCCTCCTCCTTCTTTTGGTACACCTGGGTCTTCATCTTCTATTGAGCCCCGTATGGTAGCTCCATGTCCCCCTATTCCTTCTTCTTCTGCCCCATTTCCTACACCGGTAGAGTCTACACCAGCTACACAGTCCACTTCTGCACCAAGTAATTATAACTGTTAATTAGCACCAATAATTACTTATTTTCATTTCTGACATATTTTATTTAATTTTGCATTAGTAGCTTCGGCAGAGGCACGTACAGAACTCAGAGTAGTAGCTGGACAGTAAGTACTTATTTACGTTTGTATTTCTAATTGTTTTGTTTGCATTTTGATGATTCTTTCTACTTATGTTTAATTTTGTTATCTTTCACAGTATTTACCGATCCTCTTGAGCGTCTAGGAAAATCATGAAGATCATAAAGCTACATCTCGATAAGGAAGGATACACTTGGGATGCGGTACCACAAGAGGCAAGAGACTTTTACTAGGATGAGTTTTAGGTATGATGTTCCTTAATTTACATCTTATTTGACATTTATGGACGTATAATCAATTAAATTATGAAAAATCATATAATTTATTTTTACAGAAACATTTTGTATGGGAGGAGACTATCACAACTATGCTTAAGGTGGATGGGAGAAATTATGCGCTCTACGATACTCTGACCTCACTTATAGGATGAGGAAGAATGGAAAGAAGCAACAGTGCATATCTCAGGAGGTACGGGAGAGCTGGCAGAAGGCTTGGGAGGATCCTTCTTTTAAGAGGAAATGCGAGATCTTTGCACAGAACAGGCATAATGAAACTGGTGGTGATGGAGCAGGACCATCGAGACACACAGGCGGGTCCATCTCTACTATAGAGATCGCTCAAATATTAGTAAGTAAATTAGTAAAAGTTTCTCACACTGATGTTTAATGGAATAATTGTAAATATTAATATGTTATGCATAAAATTGTGAAATAGGCTGAGAAATATGGTCATTAGCCTACACTAATGGAGGTGTTCAGATATACTCACACAAAGGACCATGATGGAGAGACTTTTGTTGATAGGCATGCAATGGGCGTTAATGTGAGTATGAAACATTTTTCTATTGTAATAGTCTTCTATTATTTGCACATTTAATGGAAGTGTTCACTATAGCTAGCATTTGTATAAAAATCATTGGATGTAATTTTTTTTTCAGGAGAATTACAGTACAGCTCGTGATCATGTTCTATCTTCTCAACCTGCATCTGATGTCGAGCCGAGTGTTGATGAGTTAGCTTTATACCTAGACGCGGTACGGGGGCAAAAGAAGAGGAAGGTGTACAACATCGACTCCCAGGCATCACAAAACTACTGCAGCTTAGATTCGAGTGCTGCTGGTGCTGCATCATGACCACCTCCCGATCATAGTGCTGAGGAGATTAGTATGTTGAGAGCTCGTGTTGATGACCAAGAGAGATAGATTGGGAGCTTTGAGCACTTGTGATGCAGATGTCTGGTCCACAGACGACTACTATTTCATTTGATCCTCCGCCTGTTCCAGATCCACGAGTGCCAGCTACTGTTGTACCTCAGATGCCATCTTTCATTCCTCCTCTAGATATTGTAGCTGATAGTACAAATACATTGTTCACTCCTCCAGACACTACGATGAATCCAGAGGACACTACACGAGATCCTCTAGCTACTTCATCAGAACGGCATCATAGATTTGACTTTGGACCATTTTAGATTGTTATTTTCATTTATTTTTGCTTTTAATTTTTTATAACTTAATACGTTGACAATGTTTCTTTCGATTTTTGGAATGATGATTGCTCTATATATATGTGTGTGTGTGTTTGTATTGTTTTTCAATAGGTTTATAAGACGTTATAAATATTTTTTTTTACTGTAAAATCATTTTGCAACTAATTTGAGGCTGATTTGCTACAGAAAATGAAAATAAAATAACAACATTGCGACACAATTATGATCGATTTGAAACTGCGCTGAAAAAAAAATAGCGACCGATTTGCAACAACAAAAAACAATTTGAGACCAATTTTTAGGCGGGAAATATTGCGATCGATTTTGCGACGAAATAACCAAGACCGAATATTCACCAATTTGCGACCCAAAACATTCAATTTGCGATCGAATTTTGGGTCGCAAAAATTGCGACCGATGTGAAAATCGGTCGCAATTTCTTCTGCTACGAGTATTTTACCGACTATTGTCGGTATGTCGCAAATCGATCACAATTTGAAAATTGCGACCGATTAGTCGGTCGCAAAATGGCATGTTTTTTGTAGTGGCCAAAAACATGTTCTCCCTAAAATGTTTACCAAACATATTCGCCAAATAGATACTAGCTAAGTGGCTTTAGTATTCGCTTAAATGGATAAGTACAATGTGTTCAGGAAAGTACTAAAATATGCACAAAAAGTTGAAAAAGCAACAGGTAATTTTCCATTAAGTCAAAAAGTTCTTTACAAAGAAGATCCTACCCTACACCTACCAAAACCTATATAAAAATCTTTCCTAAACTAAACTTTCCTAAGCGCCATGCTCAGATGGAGCAAGCAAACTAGCTCTTGAGGAAGGCTACCTCTCTTCCTCATCACCTCCAGCATCCTTTGGATAAATCTCGTTCACCCATCCCCAATCTACACCTAGCTACCTTGCCCTTAGCCCAGCTAATATGTTCGTTCACAGACTTAAGCAAGCTCGAGCCAAGTCATCATTTTGGGACTCCTCCCTTCGCCTGGCCTCCTCAAGTTCAGATTCTAACTCCTTCAATCGCCCCTCCAGCTCTCCCACCTTCACCTCTAGCCCCATGTTCGAATTTAGCAGGCACTAGTTCTCCTCACACAACTTCTCTAAATCTGAATCATGGGAGACTAGCTCAGCTTTGTGCTGCTCATCTTGGGCCTTCATAGATTCGGCTGCTGCCTTCAAAGCAGCTTCCATCATAACTTTAAGAAGGCACTGGTTTATAAAATCAATAGTCCCCCGATCATCATATTGCTCAAAGAAGATCTTATCAGCAAGAAAGAGGCAGGCCCGAGCCAACTCTCGGCTTGGACCATCATCCCTAATAGTGCAATTCAATCCATACCTGTTGATGAAGTATGATCGAAGGTCTGCAACCTTAGGCCTTTGAGTTGGAGGAGGTCTTGAAGGGCGAGCAGAGGCAGAAGGCCCTGATTGGCGAGCTGAAGCAGAAGGAGTTTCATCTCTTGCTCTTTTCTTTGAAGGCTCGGTAGTAGGGGCAGCAGCTGAAGGTTCAACCCTTGGCTCAACAGCTAGCTCAACCGAACTTGGTTCCACAATCAGCTCAGCAAGAGAAGGCACCCCCTTAGGGGCATTAGATGAGGCTCGCCGCTTCATAGCCTCTGCAATTTTAGACATCTTTGAAGCTCGTGGCTTCGGAGGAGCCATAGCTACACAAAATAGAAAAGAAAATTAAACTGAGTTAGCTAGTTTAATCCTAAGTACGAACTCTCAAAAAGCGAAGAATACCATGGTCAGAGGGATTTGGCCGAACGGGCTCACTAGGCGAGTGAAGGGGATAGCTATTAACTATCACCTTCCTCAAGTCAACAGAATTGAGCCCCCTAACCTTTATGGAGTCGGTAACATTTCGGTCATAGGTGGTAGGGGGAGGAGGTAGAGAACGTTGACGAGCGATAGACCAGCTGTTCGAAATATCGAGCCCTCCATCAAACCTCACTAAGAAAAATTTTGACTTCCAATTCTTTTGAGAGGATATCTTTGATTTCTTGGCAAAGATATTACAGTTCACCTTTGCCTAAAGAAAGCAATGGTCCTTTGAAGGGCGATGGGAAATGTTATACAACTCCCTAATAGCACTGGCACTCAATTCATGTCCATCCTCTTTAGCTAAAGCAATAACAACACAAAGAAATCTCAAACGATTTGAGTGAAGTTGGCTTATGGTTATCTGGTAACCGTTGAAGAAAGTTATTAAGAGCTTGGATAAAGGCAAGTGAACTCTCGAGCGAAAATCCTCCTCATATAACATAATGAAGTCACTATCCCAGGAGAATTAATTTGCATGTCTTCCGAAGGGCGAATCAGCTTATACTTGAAGGGAATGTTATATGAATAGTAAATATCTAACAGTTCACCCTCATCTATGTCTGAAGGTATATTCGCTGCCCTAATATTTTCCCTCCTCCTCTTAACCCGAATTAGCTTCCTCCTCCTGAGGCTTGCCCATAGGACACCTAGAGGGCTCGCCCGCAAAATGCTTAGAGGACTCGCTCACAGGATGTTCAGAGGGATCGCCCCCTGAAACATCAAACACTACTCGGATACTTTCACTGCTGGACGAACTCATAACTTCGATCAAACAACAGGCAGGGCAAGGAACACAAAGAAAATGAAGAGAAAGGCCGAAGTGCTTACTGAGATTAGCTTATCTTAGAGAGAGAGAAGAAAAAGGAAACTTTAGAGAGAGACGCTCTAAAGGCAAAAGAATAGTAAAAGTAACAAATGAAAGTGAAAATGAGGTTTATATAAGAAAGGTGAGGCAGATGAAAGGTCGCCATAATTAATGGAGTGACTCATTGAACGGCCAAACACCTCAAACTACTCAAATAATCATTTCAAATCCCTTAAAAAAATAATAATATAATAATAATAATAATAATAAACAAAGCACTCATTTGGACATAAATGACCAAATAACTAAGGGAAGACTACTGTTAACATATAATAATATTTTATTATAAAATAACCTCAAATAAGATTCAAATTAGGATTCAGAATCCTAACCCAATACGGATTATTTGGACTCCAATATATATACTTAAATTTTACCCTAAAATTGGGTTAATCACAATTATTCTCTCCTAAATTTCTGAGAGTTTAACATTACCCTTCATGTATGTGTGACATCTAACAATGGTACGAATTTGAGGGCAAAAGCTCACAGTAGCCGGGAGCCCGACGTATTCGGGGGCTAGCTCAAGTTAACTTGGATGGCCTTAGCGAAGCGAACAGCCCCAGAGGCTTTGGTGAATCAGGGGCCGAGATCAATATGAGTGCCTTTTTTAGGTCCGGGGAACCTTGGCTAGAGTGTCGACCGGGCTTGAAAAGCCCCTGGTGCATAGACATTGAAGGATATAGCTGTAATGGGTATGGGAGGGGTGGCCAGGGATAAACCTTTATTTTGCTCATGGGAGACCCTCCTTACCAAGGCGTAAACCTTTATTTGGCATGTGGTGCCTTGGCCAACCTCGTGTAACGATAAACCTCCACTAGGCGTGCGACACGCCTGTGGGTTGCCTACGCACAATGCAGCGATAAACATCTTTTGGGTGTGCAGCGTGCCTACGGGTTGCCTGCACCCAGCACAGTGGTAAACCATCAATGGGCGTGTGGGTGCCAGCAGCCTAGCGAGAGAGCTCGACTAGGTGTGCGGCGCGCCAACAGACCGTGCACTGCCAAGCCCATCGATAAACCTCTATTAGGCGTGCAGTGCACCAGCAGCCCACGCACTGCCTAGGTTTTGGCGCAGTCTAGCCTAGCAAAAAATCTCTACTGCGTGTGCGGTGCACCAACAGCCTACGCGCTACCCAGCCCCGCCTCCCGCCAGCGCATTGGCCAGCCCTGCTATGTACCTCCATTTGGCATGTGGTACGTCTACCTGTGCGCTACCCGGCCCAGGGATAAACCTCATTTTGCACATGGAGAGCCAGTGTTCGGTGCACCACGCAACTCACCTATGGAGGTCAATGGGCCAAAACTACGGTGGGACTGTCAAATATCCCCCAGCCTCGTGCCTTTGTCATTTTTTATGGTTTTTCAATAAATGGGCTGCGTGACTAGACCTTAGTCTTTTTTTATGCATTACATGCCTTAGTCATTTCGATGGAATTATGACATTTTTCAATACATGGGAAGCATCCCTTGGCCTTGGTCATTTTTTATGCATCTTACCATGCCCTTAGTCATTTTTTATGCATGCTTTACATGTCCTCGTCCTCGGTCACACGGGCATGTCCAGGTGTGGCTGAACCTCCCCTCCGACGGTGGGGGAGTTAATTATTTGGGGTTCGAAGGGGGAGGGACGAATCGGAGCGACAAAGGGCTGAATCTCAATGGATAGTGGCAGCAAGGCCACTCTACCACTTATAATACCCCATTACGTATTTAAGTCATCTGCAAAGGATTCTATCCATCGCCCATTGGGAATTATACTTTAAGGTGAAACTCGCAACTCGTCCAACGTGCGAGCTTAGCCAACGACATGTGGGTCTGGGGGCCACATGGCCCCTACTATGGGTCGGTAAATGGGCGATGGACGCACGCGTCGCTTCTAGCCTAGATTCCAACTTAGTGGCATTTAGTCATAATCCAGCGCATGGTAGCTTCGCACCACTGGCTTTTCAACCAAGTGTGATGATCAATTGTGTGAATCAATTCTTCCTCTCGTAATAGGTTGAATTACTATCGTGACACCATCATCAGTAGGGTAAAACTAACCTATCGTACGACGGTCTAAACCCAGCTCACGTTCCCTATTGGTGGGTGAACAATCCAACACTCGGTGAATTCTACTTCACAATGATAGGAAGAGTCGACATCAAAGGATAAAAAAGCAATGTCGCTATGGAAGCTTGGCTGCCACAAGCCTGTTATCCCTATGGTAACTTTTCTAACACCTCTAGTTATCCCTGGGGTGCCCTTGGTCCCGAGATTCGATGCGAAGGGTGGTCAAATAAAAACTTTAATGAAAATGCAACTGGAGGAGGTTAAAAATTCATAAAAAATGGAAATCTCAACTAGTGGCCATGATTTTTGCAGGTGACCCTAGAACATAATTATGGAATTATTAGGGTGTTCGTCGGTCAAGGCTTTGCAGGAAAGCGGTAGTTTTTTGGACAAAAATGCCCCTATAGGGGGTAAAAAATATATAAAAAATGAAAATGCTACTCGATGGCTATGATTTTTTACAGAGGATACTTAAATATCATTATGAAATTATTGGGGTGGTTAACGGTCATTTATTTATGTGAGAGCTTGAGGAACGTTCGTCCCTTGGGCCAGGACCGAGCTAAGGTCTGGGTTTTTTTTTTGGAATCATTTTGCTATTTGGGCACTGATCCCCTTCATGTATGGATAACATCTATCAATGGTTCGAATTTGAGGGCAAAAATCTCACAATCATCGAGAGCCTGACATGGATGGCCTTGGCGAAGTGAATGGCCCTAAAGGCTCCAGCGAATTAGGGGCTGGAATTGATATGGGTGCCTTCCACAGGTCTAAGGAACCCAATCTGGAGTGTCGGCCAAGTTCAAAAAGCCCCCAGTGCGAAGATATTAAAGCCGGAGGGCGATTTCATAGGTCAGGAATCAAGCCGGGGACTATGGTTTTTTCATATCATTTTGGTTTTTCAGCATTACTACCATTAATGTATGGGTAACATCTATCAATGATGGAATTTGAGGGTAAAAGCTCACAGTCGCTAGGAGCCCGACGTGTTCAGGGCTAGCTCAAGTTCAGCTTGGATGGCCTTGGCAAAGCGAATGGCCCCAGAGGCTCCGACGAATTGAGGGTCGGTATCAATATGGGTGCCTTCTATAGGTCTGAGAAGCCTAGGCCAAAGTACCAGCTGGGCTCGAAAAGCCCTCAGTGCAGAGACATTAAAGCCGAAGGGCCGTTTCATAGGCCAGGAACCAAGACGGGGACTATAAGTTTTTCAAATCATTTTGGTTTTTGACATTACTTCCCTTCATGTATGGGTAACATATATCAATGGTGCAAATTTGAGGGCAAAAGCTTACAGTCACTGAGAGCCCAACATGTTCGGGGGCTAGCTCAAATTAGCTTTGATGGCCTTGGACAAGCAAATAGCCTCAGAGGCTTAGGCGATTCGGGGGTCGGGGTCGATATGGGTGCCTTCTATAGTTCTGGGGAACCCGGGCTGGAGTGCCGGCCGAATAGGGGACTGTAGTTTTTTCTGAATCATTTGGGTTTTTGGCATTACTACCCTTCATGTATCGGTAACATTTATCAATGGTAAAATTTTGAGGTCAAAAGCTCACAGTCGCTGGGAGCCCGACAAGTTCGAGGGCTAGCTCATATTAGCTTGGATGGCCTTGGTGAAGAATGGCCCAGGAGGCAGTGAATCGGGGGTCGGGGTCAATGTGGGTGCCTTGTATAGTTCCGGGGGAACCGTGCCAGAGTGTCGGCCGGGCTTGAAAAGCCCCTAGTGTGGATATATTAAAGTCGGAGGGTCATTTCATAGGTCGGGAACTGAGCCGAGGACTGTAATTTATTAGAATCCTTTTTATTTTTTGGCATTACTACCCTTCATGTATCGGTAACATCTATCAATGGTGTGAATGTGAGGGCAAAAATTCATGGTAGTGGGGAGCCCGACGTGTTTGAAGGCTAGCCCAAGTTAGCTTGGATGGCCTTGGCGAAGCGAATGGCGCAGGAGGCTCCATTGAATCAGGAGCTGGGATTGATATGGGAGCCATCTATAGGGTTGGGGGAACCCGGGTTGTGGTACCGACAGGGCTCGAAAAGTCCCCAATGCGGAGATATTGAAGCTGGAGGGCCATTTCATAGGCCGAGAACCGACCTGGGGACTACTGTTTTTTTGAATTGTTTTGGTTTTTAGGCATTACTACCCTTCATGTATCGGTAACATCTATCAATGGTGTGAATTTGAGAGCAAAAGATCACAGTCTTTGGGAGCTCGATGTGTTCGAAGGCCAGTTCGAGTTAACTTGGATGGCCTTGGTGAAGCGAGTGGCCCAAGAGGTCCGGCAAATCGAGGGTTGGGATTGATATGGATGTCTTTTATAGGTTTGGGGAACCCAAGTCAGAGTGTCGGCTGAGCTTCAAAATCCCCCGGTATAGAGATATTGTAGCTGATGGGCGTTTCAAAGGCTAGGAACTCAGCCGGGGACTGTAATTTTTTTGTATCGTTTTGCTTTTTCAGCATTAGTCCCCTTTCTCTTTCGAGTAACATCTACCAATGGTGAGAATTTGATGGCAAAAGCTCACAGTCGTCGGGAGCCCGACATGTTTGGAGGCTAGCTCAAGTCAGCTTGAATGGTCTCGGCGAAGCAAATAGCCTAGGAGGCTCTGAAGAATCAAGGGCCAGGATCGATGTGGATACCTTTTATAAGTCCGAGCAACCCATGCTGGCGTGTCGATCGGGCTTGAAAAGCCCCTAGTGCGGAGATATTGAGGGATACGACTATAATGGGCGTTAGAGGGGTGGCCGGGGATAAACCTCTATTTGGTGTCTGGGAGGTCCCTGCTGCCCAGGCGTAAACCTCCATTTGGAGTGTGGCGTGCTCATGGGGGTATGCTTATTGGGCTTTTGGCACTTACGAGATGCCTGTGCCCAATGCAAAGCTAAACCTCCTTTGGGTGTGCAGCGCGCCTATAAGCTGGCTACCCAGCGCAAGGATAAAACTCCATTTGGCGTGTGGCATGTCTTCAGGTTGCCCGCACCCACCCTAGTGATAAACCATCAACGGGGGTGCGGTGTGCCTGCAGCGCAGCGAGAAACCTCTATTGGGTGGGTGGCGCGTTAGCAACCTACACGCTGCCCAAACAAGCAAGAACTTGCTATTAGGCATGCGGTGCGTTGGCAGCCCGCGCATTGCCCAACCTAGTGAAAAAACTCTATTTCGCATACAGTGCGCCAGCAACCCATGTGCCTTCCAGCCCAGCCAGTGCGAGAAACCTCTATTGGGCGTGCCACGCGCCAACAGCCAGCACAGTTCCTAGCCCCTGCTTTTTGCGCACTGGCCGATGCGAGGCAGCGATAAACCACTTTTTTTGCTCGAAGGGCCAATGTTGGGTGCACCATCCAGCTCACCTGTGGGCACCGATAGGTCAAAACTAGGATGGGACCGTCGAATATCCCCCGGCCTCGTGCCTCAGTCATTTTTTATGGAATTGTGACATTTTCCAATAAATGGGCAACGTGACTCGAACTTAGTCATTTCGATGGAATTGAGACATTTTTTTATACATGGGCACTGTCACTTGGACTTGGTAATTTTTTATGCATCTTACCTCGCCCTTAGTCATCTTTCATGCATGCATTACATGTCCTCGCCCCTAGTCATTTTTATGCGTTACATGTCCACGCCATTGGCCGCTTGGGCATTTCTAGGGGGTGGCTGAATGTCCCTTCTGCCGGTGGGGGAGTTAATTGTTTGGGGTTCGGAGCGGGAGGTACAAATCGGAGTGATAAAGGGTTGAACCTTAGTGGAATTATGGCAGCAAGGCCACTATGCCACTTACAATACCTCGTCACATATTTAAGTTGTCTGCAAAGGATTCTATCCGTCGCCTGATGGGAATTGTACTTTAAGGCGGCTCTCGTGGATCATCCGCTGCATGGGCTTAGCTAACGACATATGCCTCTAGGGCCAGATGGCCCCTACTGTGGGTCGGCAAATGGTCGACGGATGAATGCGTTGTTTTTGGCCTAGATTCTAACTTAGAGGTGTTTAGTCATAATCCAACGCACGATACCTTTGCACCACTAGCTTTTCAACCAAGCGCGATGACCAATTATGCAAATCAACAGTTGCTGTCATACTAGATTGAATTACCATCGCGACACCATCATTAGTAGGGTAAAATTGACCGATCCTATGACAGTCTAGACCCAGCTCGCGCTCCCTATTAGTGGTTGAACAATCCAACACTTGTTGAATTCTGCTTCACAATGATAGGAAGAGCCGATATTAAAGGATCAAAAAGCAACATCGCTATGAACACTTGGCTGTCACAAGCCAATTATCCCTCTGGTAACTCTTCTGACAACTCTATCTTGAAATTCTAAAGTTCTAAAAGATCGATAGGCCACGCTTTCACAGTTCGTATTCGTATTGGAAATCAAAATCAAATGAGCTTATTCCCTTTTATTCCATATGAGATTTTTGTTCTCGTTGAGCTCACCTTAGGACACCCGCATTATCTTTTAACAGATGTGCTGCCCTAGCCAAAATCCCCACTTGATAATGTCTTTCACCTGAATCGGCCACCGACACGGCCTTAGGTCCAAAAAGAGGGGCATAGCCCCGCTTTCGATTCACGAAAAAAGTAAAATAATGTTAAAAGTAGTGGTATTCAGCATCGCCTTTCGGTTCCCACTTATCCTACACCTCTTAAGTCATTTCACAAAGTTGGACTAGTGTCAAGCTCAACAGGGTCTCCTTTCCCTGCTAATTCTGCCAAGCCCATTCCCTTAGCTATGGTTTCGCTGCATAGTAAACAATAACAATGGGAATCTCGTTAATCCAATCATGTGCATCACTAATTAGATGACAAGGCATTTGGCTACCTTAACAGAGTCATAGTTACTCCCACCATTTACCTGTACTTGGTTGAATTTCTTCACTTTGACATTCAGAGCATTGGGAAGAAATCACATTGCGTGAGCATCCGCAGGGACCATCGCAATGCTTTGTTTTAATTAAACAGTTGAATTCCCCTTATTCGTATTAGTCTTGAGTTGGCTATTCGACGCTCGGGGAAGGCCTCCGAAAGGGTCGTTCCCAGTCTGTTCCCCAACTGACATGCGGTGACACACTATCACCACAGGAGCATCTCGAGCCATTCATTGACAACTGATGGGTTCAGAACTAGGACCCCCGGGCCCAACCCTCAAAGCCAATCCTTTTCCTGAGGTTATGGATCCATTTTGCCGACTTCCCGTGCCTGCATTATTCCATCGACCAGAGGTTGTTCACATTAGAGACCTAGTGCGGTTATGAGTATGATCAGCTATGGGGGGCACTCGGTCCTCGAGATTTTCATAAGCGATGGGGGCGCATCGAACACCGCGCAATGTGCGGTGCTCTTCAAGCCGCTGGACCCTACCTCTCACTAAGTCATTTTTAGGGTGGGCGAGCTGTTAAATAAAAAAGATAACTCTTGCCGAGGCCCCCACTGATATCTCCAGACTCCCTAATGTTGCCGTCAGCCTTCATGTCCCAGTTCGGGAATTTTAACCTAATTTGCTTTCGAAGCTTGCGCGGAATATGATGTTGGATGCGATTCCCCCGTCTCTTAGGATCGACTAACCCATGTGCAAGTGTCGTTCATATGGAACCTTTCCCCTCTTCGGCCTTAAAAGTTCTCATTTGACTATTTGTTACTACCACTAAGATCTGCACCGACAACCGCTCTGCCAGGGCTCACGCCCCAAGTTTTATTAGGGTCGCCGTGCCCTCCTACTCATCAGGCCCTGGCTCTAATCCCGACAGTGGGTATAGGTCATGCACTTAAATGCCATTCATTTTCGGGGCTAGTTGATTCGATAGGTGAGTTGTTACACACACCTTAACAGATTTCGACTTCCATGACCACCATCTACTGTCTTAATCAACCAACACCCTTTATGGGTTCTAGGTTAGCATGCAGTCAGGCACTGTAACCTAGTTTTTGGTTCATCCCGCATCGTCGATTCTACTTACCAAAAATGGCCCACTTGGAGCTCTCAATTTTATGGCGTAGCTTAGCGAAGCAGCTGTTCCGTCCTACCTATTTAAACTTTGAGAATAGGTCGATGGCATTGCGCCCCCAATGCCTCTAATCATTGGCTTTACCCAACAGAACTTATCCCGAGCTTTAGCTATCCTGAGGGAAACTTCGAAGGGAAGCAGCTACTAAACAGTTCAATTTGTCTTTTACCCCTATACCCAAGTCAAAAGAATGATTTGAACATCAGTATCGCTGCGAGCCTCCATTAGAATTTCCTCTGACTTCACCCTGCTCAAGCATAGTTCACCGTCTTTTGGGTCTTGATAGGCATGCTCTTACTCGAACCCTTCTCAGAAGATCAAGGTCGGTAGGCGGTGCAACCCTTCGAGGGATCTGCTAGTCATCTTTGTTGCGCCTTATGAGTTTACTTGCCCATTGACTCGCTGACATGTCAGACTTCTTGGTTTGTGTTTCAAGACAGGCCAAATGGGGAGCCCATTGGCCAATGTTGAGAGCGCGTAGGTGTCGAGGCACACGTTGTGGTCCACGATCGCTGTGATAGCATCTTCATGGGTCTATCAAAAGCTCGGGCTTGGGCCGTCGCAGTAATCTGCATCGATTTGCTCCCCGAGCCAATCGGTGGACCTGCTTATCGCTGTTCCACATCGATCGAAGCGCATTGTCGACCCCCATCTGCTTTCCTCTCGACAATTTCAAGAACTCTTTGACTCTCTTTTCAAAGTTCTTTTCGTCTTTCCCTCGCAGTAATTCTTCGCTATCGGTCTTACGCCTGTATTTAGCCTTGGCCAAAATTTACCACCTAATTTAGCCTACATTCCCAAATAACCTAACTCGCAGACAGTGCCTCATGGTGCGACAGGGTCCGGGCATGATGGGGGTCTCACCCTATCCGGCAGCCCCTTCCAGGGGACTTGGGCCCGGTCCAACGTTGAGGATGCTTCTCCATACTACAATTCGAATGCCGGGGGCATTCGATTCTCAAGCTGGGCGTTTCCCAATTCGCTCACCATTACTAGAGGAATCCAAGTAAGTTTCTTTTCCTCAGCTTATTGATATGCTTAAACTCAGCGGGTAGTCCCGCCTGACCTAGGGTCTCATTAGTAGCGCGCCCTTAGGGATGTGTTGAGGTCTTGTTGTTCCGAGGCATGCGTCCATGCATGACCATGTCCAAGGGTCTTATAACCACCGATTGCCGTCTCGTTCGCATCCTTAAATTAGGCTTTTGGACCAACTGTGGGTGACTGGCGCACGGGAGGCTAGAATTCGCCCCTTGATGGGTGGGAGCGACGTTGCGTGACACCTAGGCAAACGTGCCCTCGGCCAAAAGGCTTCGGATGCAACTTGCGTTCAAAGACTCGATGGTTTGTGAGATTCTACAATTCACACCAAGTATCACATTTTGTTGTGTTCTTCATCAATGCGAGAGCCGAGATATCCATTGTCGAGAATCATTTTGGTTACAGATAGAGGACGATGCATCCTTGCGGCTGCCTATTTTCAGGGCTGATGGGAGCATGCTCTTCTCATTTCGTGTTTCAGGACAGCAGCTCGCGTGCCTTCCAGCCCAACCAGTGCGAGAAATCTCTATTGGGCGAGGCGCGCACTAGCGGGTTGCACAATGCCCAGCCCCTGCCACTTGCCCACTGGCCAGCCTCGCAATAAACCTCCATTTGGTTTGTGGCACGCCTGCCTGTGCACTGCTCGACCCAGCGGTAAAGCTCTATTTTGCCCATGGCAGGCTGACGAGGGGCAGCGATAAACCTCTTTTTGCGCTCGAAGGGCCAATGTTGGGCGTACCACCCGGCTCACCTGTGGGGGCCGATAGGCCAAAACTAAGTTGGGACAGTCGAATATCCCCCGGCCTCATGCCTTAGTCATTTTGTATGGAATTGCGACATTTTTCAATAAATGGGCAACGTGTCTCGAACTTAGTCATTTCGATGGAATTGTGACATTTTTCAATATATGGGCACCATCACTTGGACTTTGTCATTTTTCATGCATCTTGCCTCATCCTTCGTCATTTTTCATGCATGCATTACATGTCCTCGCTCCTAGTCATTTTTTATGCATTACATGTCCATGCCCTTGGCCCCTTGGGTATGTCCAGGGGTTGGCTGTACCTCCCTTCCATTGGTAGGGGAGTTAATTGTTTAAGGTTCAGAGCGAGAGAGACAAATCGGAGCGACAAAGGGCTGAATCTTAGTGGATCGTGGCAGCAAGGCCACTCTGTCACTTACAATATCCCATCGCGTATTTAAGTCATCTGCAAAGGATTCTATCCATCACCTGATGGGAATTGTACTTTAAGACAGTCCTCGCAGATCATTCGCTGCATGGGCTTAGCCAACTACACATGCCTCTAGGGGCCGGATGGCCCCTACTGTGGATCGGCAAATGGGTGATGGACGCACGTGTTGCTTTTGGCCCAGATTTTGACTTAGAGGCATTCAGTCATAATCCAGTGCACCGTACCTTCGTAGTATTGGCTTTTCAACCAAGTATGATGACAATTTGTATGAATTAATGGTTCCTCTCGTACTAGATTGAATTACCATTGAAACACCATCATCAGTAGGGTAAAACTAACATGTCTCATGATGGTCTAGACCTAGCTCACGTTCCCTTTTGGTGGGTGAACAATCCAACACTTGGTGAATTCTGCATTACAATGATAGGAAGCGCTGACATTGAAGGATCAAAAAGCAATGTCGCTATGAACGCTTGGCTGCCACAAGCTAGTTATCCCTATTGTAACTTTTTTGACACCTCTAGCTTTAAATTCTAAAGGTCTAAAATATCGATAGGCCACGCTTTCACAATTCGTATTCGTGTTGGAAATCAAAATCAAACAAGCTTTTACCCTTTTGTTAAACACGAGATTTCTATTCTCATTGAGCTCATCTTAGGACACCTACATTATCTTTTAACAGATGTGCCACCCCAGCCAAACTCCCCACCTAACAATGTCTTTCTCCTGGATTGGCTGTCGAAACGGCCTTGGATAGCCCCGCCTCCGATTCACGAAATAAGTAAAATAACATTAAAAGTAGTGGGATTTCACCATCGCCTTTCAGCTACCACTTATCCTACATCTCTCAAGCCATTTCACAAAGTCGGACTAGAGTCAACCTCAATAGGGTCTCCTTTCCCCATTGATTTTGCCAAGCCCATTCCCTTGGTTGTGGTTTCGCTGGATAGTAGACAACCACAGTGGGAATCTCATTAATCCATTCATGCGCGTCACTAATTAGATGATGAGGCATTTCGCTACCTTAAGAGAGTCATAATTAATCCCATCGTTTACCTGCGCTTAGTTGAATTTTCTTCACTTTGACATTCAGAGCACTGGGTAGAAATCACATTGCGTGAGCATCCGTAGGGCCATCACAATGCTTTATTTTAAATAAACAGTCAAATTCCCCTTGTCTATCCCAGTTTTGACTTAGATGTTTGATGCCTGGGGAAGGCCTCGGAAAGGTAGTTCCTAGTCCATCCCCGGACCAACACGTGGTGACCAGCTCTCACCGTGGGAGCAGCTCGAGCTATCCACTGACAGTCAACGGGTTCGAGACTAGGACCCGTAGGCCTAGCCCTCAGATGCAATCCTTTTCCCGAGGTTACGAATCCATTTTGCCAATTTCCCTTGCTTACATTATTCCATCAACCAGAGGCTGTTCACCTTGGAGACTTGATGCAGTTATGAGTATGACCGATTGTGGGAGGCACTGGGTCCTCTAGATTTTCATGGGTTGACAGGGGTGCACTGGACACCATGCTACGGGCAGTGCTCTTCCAGCCACTGGCCCCTACCTCTGACTAAGTCGTTTCTAGGGTGGGCAGGCTGTTAAATAAAAAAAAGATAACTCTTTCCAAGGCCCCCATCGACGTCTCCAGACTCCCTAATGTTGTCATTAGCCTTCATGTCTCGATTCAAATATTTTAACCTAATTCCCTTTCGAAGCTCGCGTGGGAACACGATGTCAGACGGGCTTCCTCTGTCTCTTAGGATCGACTAACCTATGTACAAGTGTCGTTCACATGGAACCTTTCCCCTCTTCATCCTTCAAATTTCTCATTTGAATATTTGCTAGTACCACCAAGATCTGCACAGACGGCCACTCCGCTCGGGCTCGCGCCCTAAGTTGTGTAGCGATCTCCACCCCTCCAACTCATCAGGACCTAGCTCTTGCCTTAATGGCTGAGTATAGGTCGCGCGCTTAAGCGCCATCCATTTTTAGGGCTTGTTGATTCTACAGGTGAGTTGTTACACACACCTTAGCGAATTTTGACTTCCATGACCACTGTCTGCTGTCTTAATCGACCAATACCCTTTGTCGATTCTAGGTTAGCGAGTAGTTGGGCACCGTAACCCAGCTTTCAATTCATCTCGTATCACCAGTTCTGCTTACTACCCACTTAGAGCTCTCAATTTCATGGCATAGCTCAACGAAGCAGTCGTGCCGTCCTACCTATTTAAAGTTTGAGAATAGGTCGAGGGCGTTGCACCCCCAATGCCTCTACTCATTGGCTTGTCCCGAGCTCCAGCTATCCTGAGGGAAACTTCAGAGGGAACCATCTACTAGACGGTTCGATCAGTCTTTCACCCCTATACCCAAGTCAGACGAACGATTTACACATCAGTATTGCTGTAAGCCTCCACTAGAGTTTCCTTTGGCTTCACCTTGCTCAGGCATAGTTCACCATATTTCGGGTCCTGACAGGCATGCTCTCACTCAAACCCTTCTAAGAAGATCAAGTTCGATCGTAGTGCAATTGTCAAGGGGATCGCGCCAGTCAGCTTCCTTGCGCCTTACAGGTTTACTCTCCCGTTGACTCACACACATGTCAGACTCCTTAGTCCATGTTTCAAGATAGGCCGAATGGGAAGCCCACTCGCCGACACCGGGAGTGCGCAGGTGCCAAGGCATGCCCTGAAGGCACGCGCTAGGGTCCATGATTGCCACGACGGTGTCCCCCTGGGCATATCGAAAGCTCGAGCTTGGGCGGCCACAGCGATCCGCGCCCCAAGCTAATCAGTGAACTTGATTATTATCGTTCCACATTCGACCGGGGCACATCGTCGGCCCCCATCTCCTTCCCTCTCGACAATTTTAAGCACTCTTTGACTATCTTTTCAAAGTCCTTTTCATCTTTCCATCACAGTACTTGTTCGCTATCGGTCTCTTGCCCGTATTTAGCCTTAGATGGAATTTACCACTCGATAGGGTACAGGCATGACGAAGCTCTCACCCTCTCCAGCGTCCCCTTCCAGGGGACATGGGCCCGATCAGCCATTGAGGACGCTTCTCCAGACTACAATTCGAACGATGGGGGTTTCTGATTCTCAAGCTGGGCGTTTCCCGATTTGCTTGCCGTTAGTAGGGGAATCCTGGTATGTTTCTTTTCCTCTGCTTATTGATGTGCTTAAACTCAGCGGGTAGTCCCCCCTGAGTTGGTGTCTCATTGGTAGCACACCGTTAGAGATGCGTTGGGGTCTCACTGTTTCGAGGCATGCATCCGTGCACGACCATGTTCGAGGGTCTTGCAACCATCGATTGTCATCGCGTTTGCAGCTAGGGACTAGACTTTTGGGCTAATCGCGGCTGACCAAAGCACGAGAGGGCAGAATTTGCCCCTTGATGGGGTAGGAGCAACGTTGCGTGACACCTTGGTTTGACGTGCCCTCGGCCAAAGGCTTTGGGCGCAACTTATGTTCAAAGACTCAATGGTTCGTGGGATTCTAGAATTCACACCAAGTATCGCATTTCGCAATGTTCTTCATCGATGTGAGAGCCGAGATATCCATTGCCAAGAGTCTTTTTTCTATAGACAGAGGACGATGCATCCCTACAGCCTCCCATTTCTAGGGCCGATGAGAGCGTGCCCTTTTGTTTCATGTTTCCTTGGCACATCCTACACCGGGGTTGGTTGAAGGACTTGCTCGAGTGTTCGGGAAGGGTCAAGGGGAATCCCAGCAACACCAGATGTAGCCTTTAGGCTTGTACAAGGGCCGAATCCCCTAGGCTCACCCTTGCGTGTATAGACCTATTCGTGGGTCGTTCTGCTATTCAGATTTTGACAATGATCCTTCTGCAGGTTCACCTACAGAAACCTTATTATGACTGCTCCTTCCTCTTAATGATAATGTTCAATGGACTTCTCGTGACATTGCTGGCGGTGAACCGCCCATGTTGTCATGATCTGAACACTTTATTGGACCATTCAATCGATAGGAGCAATGGGCGGTGTGTACAAAGGGCGGGACGTAGTCAACGCGAGCTAATGACTAGTGCTTACTAGGAATTCCTCATTGAAGACCAACAATTACAATGATCTCTCCCCATCACGAAGAAATTTCAAAGATTACCTGGCCCTGTCGGCTAAGGCATAGACTCTTGAATGCATCGGTATAGTGTGCGCGCGGCCTAGAACATCTAAGGGCATCACAGACCTATTATTGCCTCCAACTTCTCCTCTAAGAAGTTGGTCACAGAGGGTCACGTCCTCATAGCTAGCTAACAGGCTGAGGTCTCATTCGTTAACAGAATTCACCAGACAAACCACTCCACCAACTAAGAATGACCATGCACAACCACCCATAGATTCAAGAAAGAGCTCTCAGTCTGTCAATCCTTACTATGTCTAGACCTAGTAAGTTTCCTTGTATTAAGTCAAATTAAGCTGCAGGCTCCACTACTGGTGGTTCCCTTTCATCAATTCCTTTAAGTTTCAGCCTTGTGACCATACTCCCCCCAAAACCCAAAGACTTTGATTTCTCATAAGGTCCCGGCAAAGTCCTAAAAGCACCATCTACCGATCCCTAGTCGACATCATTTATGGTTGAGACTAAGACAGTATCTGATCATCTTCAAGCCCCCAACTTTCATTCTTGATTAATGAAAACATCCCTGGAAAATGCTTTCGCAATTGTTTATCTTTCATAAATCCAAGAATTTCACCTCTGACTATGAAATACAAATGCCCTTGATGTCCCTGCTAATCATTACTCCGATCCCGAAGGCCAACACAATAGGATCGAAATCTTATGATGTTATCCCATGCTAATGTATACAGAGCGTGGGCTTGCTTTAAGCACTCTAATTTCTTCAAAGTAACAGCATCGGAGGCATGACCCGATCAATTAAGGCCTAGAGCTCATCGTTGGCAGAAGGGATGAGCTGACAAGTGCACACCACGATGCTGACCGATCGACCCAACCCAATGTCCAACTATGAGCTATTTAACTGCAACAACTTTAAATATACGCTATTGAAGCTAGAATTATTAAACTCATTGATCTCGATATTGTCATTTATTGCCACTATCTCCCCGTGTCAAGACTAGGTAATTTGCGTGCCTATTGCCTTCCTTGGATGTCGTAGCCATTTCTCAGGCTCCCTCTCTAGAATTGAACCCTAATTCTCCGTCACACGTCACCACCATGGTAGGCCTCTATCCTACCATCGAACATTGATAGGGTAGAAATTGAATGATGCATCACCGGCACGATGGCCGTGCAATCCGTTGAGTTATCATGAATCATCAGAGCAATGGGCAGAGCCCATGTCAACCTTTTATCTAATAAATGCATCCCTTCTAGAAGCCGAGGCTTGGTGCACATATTACCTCTAGAATTACTAGGGTTATCTGAGTAGCAGATACCATCAAATAAACTACAACTGATTTAATGAGCCATTCGCAGTTTCACAGTCTGAATTAGTTCATACTTACACATGAATGGCTTAATATTTGAGACAAGCATATGACTACTAGTAGGATCAACCAGGTAGTATTCCTTCACGATGTTGGTGCTCGCACGAGCCCACCATGCCTACAACAAGGCGGCACGAATAAGGCTCGAAACGGGTGCGTCTATCATTCTCAGAGACATTAATTGGGCCAATGGAGGGCATATGTTCATGCCTTTCACCCGCATAACATTCCGCATCCGAAAGCACGAGCGGGATATACATGGGCCATAGTAGTCGAGTCGATGTGCTTGGAACATGAATGCTGCTATGAGGTTCCCCCCATGCACGCGGGATGCATGGGTTGAAATGAAAATGAACAATTCAAATTTTGCTCTTGTGGGTACACTGCACAGAAACTCATGACCTTGCCTTGAGAAAAGAAATTAAAACTTCAGCCGGGATTGAGGAGGACGATGAGATTGATAATTTGTTTAACTAGTAAGGATATTACCAACCCAAATATCTGAACTACCACTCATGCACCCTTAACATCTGTTGAGCCACAGCAAAACTCGAGGAACGAATACTCAATCAACCAAGATCGAGAATCGCCGCCACACCAAGTTAGGCCATAGCCTGCACCATGGATCACGATTAAGAAATGCATCTTAAGGGGGGAAGAGGGAGAGGGTCCATCGAGCTGCATGCCCATACTCACCCATGCCCTTAACGTTGCCTATGTTGGACCAAACCTTATGCAATGACGACTCGATCGTTCGAGATCTACAATCGGCGCCACACCAAGTCAGGCCCAACATGCACCGTTAGGAGCACTAGCAAGCAATGAGTATGGAAGGGTCCATTGAGTGCCATGCCCACACTCACCTACACCTATAACGTTGACTGAGCCAGGCCAAACCCGACACAATGACGACTCGATTGGTTGAGACCAAGAATTGGCACCATGCCAACTCAGGCCTAACACGCACTATTAATAGCGCGGGTAAGCAATGGGCGTGGAGGGGGAGGGAAAGGGGATGGGATGGAACTCTTAGCTCACCTCCCACTGCTCACGGGCGTCGTTGACATTGACAAAGCCAAACAAAATTAGGCTAACGATGACTCGATCGGCCAAAACTGAGAAGCAGCGCCACTCCAAGTTCTGCCTAACATGTAACGTCAAGTTCGCAGGTGAGCAATGGGGCGCATGGGTTAGGCAAATGGCACGCCTAGGCACACCATTCACCCACCCCATAAATATAGAAAATAAAACAAACCTAGGTGTAGCATAAGGAAACATTGCTAAATCCCAACCATTACTCCCCCATATAATTTTATTACAGGCACCTTTGGCCATGAAATTTTGGGAACCATCATAAAAAAAGGTAAAGAATTGAATGGGGTACCCTTGATCCCGAGATTCAATTCAGAGGGTGGTCAAATAAAAATTTTAACGAAAATGCCCTTGGAGGGGGTTAAAAATCTATAAAAAAATGGAAATATCACCCAAAGGCCATGATTTTTTGTGGGTGACCCTAGAATGTAATTATGGAATTATTAGAGTGGTCTCCGATCAATGCTTTGCGAAAAAGGGGTAATTTTTTGGTCAAAAATGCACCTGGAGGGGGTAAAAAGTCTGTAAAAAATGAAAATGTCATTTGATGGCCACGATTTTCTATGGGGAATGCTTAAATATCATTATGGAATTATTATCGTGGCTACTAATTGACTATTTTCTTGAGAGAATGAGGAACGACTGTTTCATAGGCTAGAACCCGAGTTAGGATCCAGGATTATTTTTGAATCATTTTGCGTGTTTGGCATTAGTCCCTTTCATGCATGGGTAAAATCTATCAATGGTGCGAATTTGAGAGCATAAGCTCACAGTCGCCGAGAGCCCGACATGTTCAAGGGCTAGCTCAAGTTAGCTTGGATGGCCTTAGTGAAGTGAATGGCCCTAGATGCTTTGGCTAATCGAGAGCCAGGATTGGCATGGATGCCTTCTATAGGTCCGGAGAACCCGAGCCAGAGTGTTGGCCGGGCTTGAAAAGCTCCCATACGGAGATATTGAAGCCAGATGGCCATTTCATAGGTCGAGAATTGAGCTGGGGACTACAGTTTTTTTGAATCATTTTGCTTTTTTGGCATTAGTCCCCTTCATGTCCAAGTAACTTCTAACAATGGTGTCAATTTGAGGGCAAAAGCTCACAGTCGCCGGGAGCCCGGCGTGTTCGAGGGTAAGCTCAAGTTAGTTTGGATCGCCTTGGCGAAGTAAATGGCCGCAAAGTCTCCAGTGAATCGGGAGTAGGATTGGCATTGATGCCTTCTATAAGTCTGGGGTACCCGAGCTGGAGTGTTGACCGGGTTTTAGAATGCCCGGTGCGGAGATATTGAAGCCGAATGGTAGTTAAATAGGCCGAGATTCGAGCCGGGGACTCCAACTTTTTCGAATCGTTTCACTTTTTCGGCATTAGTCCCCTTCATGTATGGGTTACATCTACAAATGGTGCAAATTTGAGGGCGAAAGGTCACAGTCATTGGGAGCCCGACGTGTTTGGGGCCTAGCTCAAGTTAGCTTAGATGGCCTTGGCGAACCTAATGGCCCCAGATGCTCTAGCTAATCGAGGGCCAGGATCGGGATGGATGCCTTCTATAGGTCTAGGGAACCCCAGCCGAAGTGTTGGCCGGGCCTGAAAAGCCCCCTGGTGTAGAGATATTAAAGCTAGATGGTTATTTCATAGGTTGAGAACCAAACCGTGGACTGCTTGTTTTTTCAATCATTTTCGATTTTCGATGTTAGTCCCCTTCATGTATGGGTAACATCTACCAATAATACAAATTTAAGGGCAAAAGCTCATAGTCGCTGGGAGCTCGATGTGTTCGGGAGCTAGCTCAAGTTAGCTTGGATGGCCTTGGTAAAGCGAATGGCCTCAGATGCTCTAGCTAACTGGGCATCGGGATCGGTATGGATGCCTTCTATAGGTCCGGGGAACCCATGCTGGAGTATTTAATAGGCTTGAAAAGCTTCCGGTTTGTAGATATTGAAGCCGGATGGCGGTTTCATAGGCCAGAATCGAGTTGGGGACTGTATGGATAACATCTACCAATGGTGCAAATATGAGGACTAAAGCTCATAGTCGCCAAAAGCTCGACGTGCTCAGGAGCTAACTTAAGCTAGCTTGGATGGCCTTGGCCAAGCGAATGGCCCAGGAGGCCTTAACGAGTAGAGGCCCGGGATCAATGTGGATGCTTTCTATAGCTCCAAGGAACCCGAACCGAAGTGTCGACCGGGCTCGAAAAGCCCCCAGTACAGAGATATTTAGGGATATGACTATAATGGGCGTGAGAGGGGTGGCCGAGGATAAACCTCTCTTTAGCGTGTGGGAGGAACCCACTGCACTAGCGTAAACCTCCATTTGGAATGTAGCTCGCCCGCGAGGGCCTGTTGCACATGTGGGCTACCTGTGCCTAACATAGTGATAAACCCCCATTGGGCATGCGGCGCGCCTGCGGTTGCCTGCCCAGCGCATGGAAGAACCTCCGGTGGGCTAGCGGCGTGCCCACCCCAGCAATAAACCTCCAATAGGCATGCGATGCGCCAATAGCCCAATGCCCATCCCCTGTAGCCTGCGCACCAGCCAGCCTCGCGATGAACCTTCATTTGGCTTGTGGCACACCTACCTGTGCACTGCCCGGCCTAGAGATAAACCTTTATTTGGCCTGTGGTTGGCCGACGCAAGGCAGTAATAAACCTCTTTTTGTGCGTGGAGGGTCAACATTGGGCGCACCATGTGGCTCACTTGTGGGGACCCATAGGCCAAAACTAGGAGCCTTGCCCCCATTTTGACCTCAAAATCATTTTATTTTGTCTAGAAATTGTCATTTTCCATTTGTACAAACTTTCGACTTGATTTTTTTCACAATAAAAGCTATTTTTGAAAATTACAATTGTAAGACCTCTCCTCCGCATCACAAAGAATAGGCATTTGGTCTAAGTAGACATTAATTAGGTATGATGTATCAAACATATGTAAATTAAATAAAACCAATAATTATTGTAACTTATAATGGCTAGATCAGTATGTACACGCACATATTACATTTTGGTGTCAGGTTCAAGTGGCTAAAACATCAACTTTATAATTCCATTTTTCCTACGCCATATATAAACATAATTGCAATTGGTTTTGGTGGCAAGTTCAAGTTGCTAAAACAGCTAAAACATTAAGTTTTTTATGCTTTTTTTTAATGCCATATATATGTTGTTGTAATTCTTGTCATTGTATTTCAATGAAATTATAGCAGCCATCACAAAAAATGGCAAAAAATTAAAGTGGATGCCCTTGCTCCTGAGATTCGATGTCGTGGGTGGTGATATAAAAATTTTCATGAAAATGCCCCTAAAGAGGGTAATAAATTCATAAAAAATGGAAATCTCACCCGATGGCCACAGTTTTTTATGGCGACCCTAATATATCATTAGGCACCTTTTGTTATGACATTTTGGGAGCCTCCATAAAATAAGACAAAGAATTGAATGGGGTGCCCTTGGTCCCAAGATTCGGTGCGGAGGGAGGTCAAATAAAAATTCTGATGAAAATGCCCCTAGTGGGGGTTAAAAATTCATAAAAAATGGAAATCCCAATCAGTAGCAACAATTTTTTGCAGGTGACCTAGAATATAATTATGGAATTATTGCGGTGGTCTTCAATCGAGGCCTTGAGAGAAAGGGGCAGGTTTTTGGACGAAAATGCCCTAGAGGGGGTGAAAAATCAGTAAAAGATGAACATGCCACCCCATGGCCACAAATTTTTGTGGGGGACACTTAAATATCATTACAAAATTATTGGGGTGCTTACCGGTCATCTATTTATGTGAGAGCATGAGGAACGGCTGTCCCTTGGGCTAGGACCGACACGAGGTCCGGGTTTTTTTGGAATCATTCTACTTTTTTGGCATTGACCCCTTTCATGTATTGTTAACATCCATCAATGGTGCGAATTTGGGGGCAAAAGCTCACAGTAGCTGGGAGCTCGACGTGTTCAGGGGTTAGCTCAAGTTAGCTTGGACGGCCTTAGCCAAGCGAATGGCCCTAGAGGCTTTGACGAATCGGGGGTCAAAATCAATGTGGGTGCCTTCCATAGGTCCGAGAAACCTAGCCGGAGTGCCGACCAGGCTCGAAAAGCCCCCGGTGCGGAGATATTGAAGCTAGAGAGTCATTTCAATGGTCGAGAATGAAGCCAAGGACTATAATTTTTTCAACTCATTTTCACTTTTTGGCATTACTACCCTTCATGTATGGGTAACATCTATCAATGGTGTGAATATGGGGGCAAAAGCTCACACTCGCAGGAGCACAATGTGTTCTAGGGCTAGCCCAAGTTCGCTTGGATGGCCTTAGCAAAGCGAATGGCCCCAGAAGCTCCAGCAAATAGGTGGCCGAGATCAATATGGGTGCCTTCTATAGGTCCGGTGAACCCGGACCAGAGTGCTGGTTAGGCTCAAAAAGCTCCCGGTGTGGAGATATTATAGCCGGAGGGCCATTTCATAGGGCAAGAACCGAGCCAGGGACTGTAATTTATTTTTAATCATTTTGATTTTTCGACATTAATACCCTTCATGCATGGGTAACATCTATCAATGGTGCGAATTTGAGAGAAAAGCTCGCAATCGCCGGGAGCCCGACGTGTCCGGGGGCTACCTCAAGTTAGTTTGTATGGCCTTGGCGAAGCGAATGGCCCCGGATGCTGAAGCAAATCAGGGGCTAGGATCGATATGGGTGCCTTCTATAGGTTTGACAAACTGGGCGCGAGTGTCGACTGAGCTTGGAAAGCCCCTAGTGTGGAGATATTGAAACCAAAGGGTCATTTTATAGGCCGAGAACCGAGCCGGGAACTGCAGTTTTTTTGAATTATTTTGGTTTTTAAGCATTACTACCCTTCATGTAAGGGTAACATTTATCAATGGTGTGAATTTAAGGGGAAAAGCTCACAGTCTCCTAGAACTCGACGTGTTTGGGGGCTACCTTAAGTTAGCTTGGATGGCCTTGGCGAAGCGAATGGCACTAGAGGCTCCTGTGAATCATGGGCTGGGATTGATACGGTTGCCTTCCATAGGTTTGAGAAATCCAGGACTGAGTCCCGGCTGGGCTCAAAAAGCCCTCGTGCGGAAATATTGAAGCCGGAGGGTTGTTTCATAGGCCCAGAACCAAGTCGGGGATTGCAATTTTTTCGAATCGTTTTTATTTTTCGGCATTACTACCCTTCATGTATGGGTAACATCTATCAATGGTCATCGACAGCCCCTTGTGTTCGGGGGTTAGATCAAGTTAAGCATGGATGTCCTTGGCGAAGGAAATGGCTTCGGAGGCTCCAACAAATTGGGGGCTAGGATCGATATGGGTGCCTTTTTTCGGCCCGGGGAACCCTGGCCGTAGTGTTGATGGGCTCGAAAAGCACTCGGTGTGGAGATATTGAAGCTGGAGTGTCGTTTCATAGGCCAAGAATCAAGCTAGGGACTGCAATTTTTTGAATCATTTTGGTTTTTTTGCCTTATTACCCTTCATGTATGCGTAACATTTATGAATGGTGCGAATTTTAGGGCAAAAGCTCATAGTTGCCGAAAGCCCGACGCATTTGGGGGCTTGCTCAAGTTAGCTTGGATTTCCTTGGCGATGCGACTGGCCTTGGATGCTTTGGCGAATCGAGGGTCGGGATCGATAAGGGTGCCATCTATGGGTTTGGGGATCCTAGGGAGGATTGCCAGCTGGGCTCGAAAAAGCCCTAGGAGCGGAGACATTAGAGTAGAAGGGTCGTTTCATAGGCCGGGAATCGAGCCAGGGACTTTAGTTTTTTCAAATAATTTTAGTTTCTTGGTATGACTACCCTTCATGTATGGGTAACATCTATCAATGGCACGAATTTGAGGGCAATAGCTCACAATCTCTAGGAGCTCAACGTGTTCGTGGCCTAGCTCAAGTTCTCTTGGATGGCCTTAGCAAAGTGAATGGCCTCAGAGGCGCGTCGAATCGGGGGCCGAATCAATATGGGTGAATTTTATAGATTTTGGGAACCCATGTCGGAGTGTCAGCCAGGCTCAAAAAGCCCTAGGTGCGGAGATATTGAAGCTAGAGTGTCGTTTCATAGAGCAAAAATCGAGCAGGTTCAAATCATTCTTTTTTCGGCAATACTACCCTTCATGTATGGTAACATCTATTAATGTTAGAATTTGGGGGCAAAAGCTCACAGTCACCGGGAGCCCGACGTGTTCGAGGGCTAGCTCAAGTTAGCTTAGACGGCCTTAGCCAAGCGAATGGCCTAGAGGCTTCGATGAATCAGGGGCCGAAATCAATATGGGTGCCTTCCATAGGTCCGAGAAACCTAGCCGGAGTGCCGGCCGGGCTCAAAAAGGCCCCGATGCGGATATATTGAAGCTAGAGAGTCATTTCAAAGGTCGAGAAACGAGCTATGGACTATAGTTTTTTCAACTCATTTTCACTTTTTGGCATTACTACCCTTCATGTATGGGTAACATCTATCAATAGTGTGAATATGGGGGCAAAAGCTCACAATCGCCAGGAGCACGACGTGTTCTGGGGCTAGCTCAAGTTCACTTGAATGGCCTTGGCAAAGTGAATGGCCCTAGAAGCTCTGGCAAATCGATGGCTGAGATTGATATGGGTGCCATCTATAGGTCCGGTGACCTTGAACCAGAGTGCTGTCTAAGCTCGAAAAGCCCCCGGTGCGAAGATATTTTAGCCGGAGGGCCGTTTCATAGGGTAAGAATCGAGCCGGGGACTGCAATTTATTTTTAATCATTTTGATTTTTTGGCATTAATACCTTTCATGCATGCGTAACATCTATCGATGGTGCGAATTTGAGGGAAAAGCTCGCAATCGCCGGGAGCCCGACGTGTCCAGGGGCTACCTCAAGTTAGCTTGCATGGCCTTGGCGAAGTGAATGGCCCCAGATGCTCAAGCAAATCAGGGGCTAGGATCAATATGGGTGCCTTCTATAGGTCTGAGAAACCCGGGCGCAAGTGTCGACCGAGCTTGAAAAGCCCCTAGTGTGGAGATATTAAAACCGGAGGGTCATTTTATAGGCCGAGAACCGAGCCGATAACTGTAGTTTTTTTTAATCATTTTGGTTTTTCAGCATTACTACCCTTCATGTACAGGTAACATTTATCAATGGTGTGAATTTGAGGGGAAAAGCTCACAGTCTCCTGGAGCTAGCTGTGTTTGAGGGCTACCTCAAGTTAGCTTGGATGGCCTTGGCAAAGCGAATGGCCCTAGAGGCTCCTATGAATCATGGGTTGGGATCGATACGGTTGCCTTCCATAGGTCTGAGAAATCCGGGACTAAGTCCCGGCTGGGCTCAAAAAGCCCCCGTGTCGAAATATTGAAGCCGGAGGGTCATTTCATAGGCCCAGAACCAAGTCGGGGACTGCAGTTTTTTCGAACCATTTTTGTTTTTTGGCATTACTACCCTTCATGTATGGGTAACATCTATCAATGGTGCAAAAGCTAACAGTCGTTGAGAGCCCCATGTGTTGGTGTGAATTTGAGGGCAATAGCTCACAGTTGCTGGGAGCCCGACGTGTTCGGGGGCTAGCTTAAGTTAGCTCTGATGGCCCAGGCGAAGTGAATAGCCTCGGAGGCCCATTGAATCGGGGTTCAGGATTGATATGGGTGCCTTCTATAGATTCTATGAACCTATGTCGGAGTGTCAGCCAGGCTCGACAAGCCCCAGGTGCAGAGATATTGAAGCTGGAGTGCCATTTCATAGGCCAAAAATCGAGCCAAGGACTGCAGTTTTTTTGATCATTTTTGTTTTTCGAAATTACTACCCTTCATTTATGGGTAACATCTATCAATGGTTGGGATTTGGGGACAAAACCTCATAGTCGCCGGAAGCTCGACGTGTTCAGGGGCTAGCTCAAGTTAGCTTGGATGGCCTTGGCGAAGCGAATGGCCTCGATGGCTCCAGCAAAATGGCAGGTCGAGATCGATATGGGTGCCTTCTATAAGTTTATTGAACCTAGGCTAGAGTGCCGACCGGGCTCGAAAAGCCCCCGGTGCAGAGATATTGATGTTGGAGTGCGATTCCATAGGCCGGAAACTCAGCCAGGGACTACAGTTTTTTCAAATCATTTTGGTTTTTCGGCATTATTATCCTTCATGTATGGGTCGCATCTATCAATGGCACGAATTTGAGGGCAATAGCTCATAGTCACTGGGAGCCCGACATGTTTGTAGGCTAGGTCAAGTTCGTTTGGATGGCTTTGGCAAAGTGAATGGCCCCAAAGGCTTGTCAAATCAAGAGTCGAGATCGATATGGGTGCCTTCTATAGATTCTGGGAACTCATGTCGGAGTGTCAGCCAGGCTCGAAAAGCCCTAGTTGCGGAGATATTGAACCTGAAGTGCTGTTTCATAGGCTGGAAACTGAGCTGGGGACTATTGTTTTTTCAAATTATTTTTGTTTTTCAACAGTACTACCCTTCATGTATGGGTAACATCTATCACTGGTTGGAATTTGGGGGCAAAAGCTCACAGCCACCGGGAGCACGATATGTTTGGGGGCTAACTCAAGTTAGATTGGATGGCATTGGCGAAGCGAATGGCCTTGGAGGCTCCAGCAAATCGAGGGGTCAATATCAATATGGGAGCCTTCTATAGGTCTGTTGAACACAGGTTGGAGTGCCGACAAGGCCTGAAAATCCCCCATGTGGAGATATTGATGCTGGAGGGCCGTTCCATAGGCTGGGAATCGAGTCGGGGACAATAGTTTTTTTGAATCATTTTGGTTTTTTAGCATAACTACCCTTCATGTATGGGTAACATCTTTTGATTGTGTGAATTTTAGGGGAAAAGCTCACAGTCGCCGGGAGCCCGATGTTCTCGGGGGCTAGCTCAAGTTAAGCATGGATGGACTTGGTGAAACAAATGGTCCCGAAGGCTTCAGCGAATCGAGGGTTGAGAACAAAATGGGTGCCTTTTGTAGGTCCAGGAAACCTGGGCCGGAGTACCTGCCAGGCTAAAAAATCCCCTGGTGCGGAGATATTGAAGTTGGAGTGCCATTTCATAGGCCGAAAACCGAGACGGGGATTGTAGTTTTTTCAAATCATTTTGGTTTTTCGGCATTACTACTCTTCATGTATGGGTAACATCTATCAATGGTGCAAATTTTAGGGTAAAAGCTCACAGTCGCCGGGAGCCTGACGTGTTTGGGGGCTAGCTCAAATTGGCTTGGATGGCATTGGCGAAGCGAATGGCCCCAGAGGCTCCAATGAATCGAGGGGTCGAGATTGATATGGGTGCCTTCTACAAATTCAGGGAACCCATGCCGTAGTTCCTGCCGGGCTCAAAAATCCCGCGATGTTAAGATGTTGAAGCTGGAGGGTCATTTCATAAACCAAGAACCGAGCCTAGGACTACAGTTTTTTCGAATCATTTTGATTTGTTGGCATTACTTCCCTTCATGTATGCATAACATCTATGAATGGTGCAAATTTTAGGGCAAAAGCTCAGAGTCGACGGAAGCCCAACATGATCGGGGCTAGCTCAAGTTATCTTGGATTTGCCTGTTGAAGCAAATGGCCTTGGAGGAACCGGTGAGTCGGGAGCTCGGATTGATAAGAGTGCCTTCTATAGGTCAGGAGAACTTGGGTTGGAGTGCCGGTCGAGCTCAGAAAAGCCCCAGGTGCCGAGATATTAGAGCCAAAGGGTCGTTTCATAAGCTGAGAATCAAGTCGGAGACTGTAGTATTTTTGAATTATTTTAGTTTTTCAGTATTACTACCCTCTATCAATGGTGCAAATTTGATGGCAAAAGTTCACAATCGTTGGGATCTAGACGTGTTTGAGGGCTAGCTCAAGTTAGCTTGGATGGCCTTGGCAAAGAGAATGCCCCAGAGGCTCCAGCGAATCGATAGTCGGGATTGATATGGGTGCCTTCTATTGGTTTGGGGAACCTATGCGGAAGTGTCAGCCAGGATCAAAAAGCCCTAAGTGCAGAGATATTGAAGCCGGAGTGCCATTTCATAGGCTAGGAACCAAGCCGGGGACTATAGCTTTCCATTTTGGTTTTTTGGCCTTACTAGCGTTCATGTATGAGTACCATCTATCAATGGTGCGAATTTGAGGGTAAAAGCTCACACTCACCTAGAGCCCGGCGTGTTCAGGGATAGCTCAAATTAGCTAGGATGGCCTTGGCGAAGCGAATGGCCCATAAGGTTTGGCAAATCAGGGGTCGGGATCGATATAGGTTCTTTCTATAGCTCCAGGGAACTCGGGCTAGAGTCCCAGCCAGGCTAGAAAATCCCCGGTACAGAGACATCGACACTGGAGGGTCATTTCATAGGACGAGAACTAAGCTGGGGGCTACATTTTTTTCAAATCGTTTTAGTTTTTTTGCATTACTGCCCTTCAAATATGGGTAACATCTATCAATGGTGTGAATTTGAAGGAAAAAGCTCACAGTCGCCAGGAGCCCAACATGTTCGGGGGCTAGCTTAAGTTAGCTTGGATGGAGCTGGCAAAGCGAATAGCCCTGAAGGCTTTAGCGAATCAAGGGCCGAGATTGAGATGGGTGCCTTCTATAGGTTCGGGAAACCCGGACTAAAGTGTCGATCGGGCTCGAAAAGCCCTCGGTGCAGAGACATTAAAGTTGGAGGGCCGTTTCATAGGACTGGGATCGAGCTAGAAATTATAAATTTTTTGAATCATTTTGGTTCTTCGGCATTACTGCCCTTCATGTATGGATAACATCTATCAATGGTGCAAATTTGAGGCCAGGAGCCTAACATGTTCGGGGGCTAGCCCAAGTTATCTTGGATGGCCTTAGCAAAGCCAATTACCCTGAAGCCCCAGAGGGTCTGGGGAATCGGGGGACGAGATCGATATGGGTGCCTTCTATAGGTCTAAGGAATCCGGGCCAAAGTGTTGGCCAGGCTCGAAGAGCCCCCAGTGCGGAGTTATTGAAGCCGGAGGGCCATTTCATAGGCTGAGAACCAAGCCGAGGACTACAGTTTTTTCATATCATTTCAATTTTTCGGCATTACTACCCTTCATGCATGGGTAACATCTATCAATGGTTCGAATTTGTGGGCAAAAGCTCATAGTCGCCGAGAGCCCGACGTGTTCGGGGGCTAGATCAAGTTACGCTTGGATGGCCTTGGCAAAGCGAATGGCCCTAGAGGCTCCGATGAATCGAGGGTTGAGAGCAATATGGGTGCCTTCTATAGGTCCGTTGAACCTAGGCCGAAGTGCCTTCTGGGCCCAAAAAGCCCCCGGTGCGAAGATATTAAAGGCGAAGGGCCATTTCACAGGCTGGGAATCGAGCCGAGGATTGTATTTTTTTTGAATTATTTTGGTTTTTTGACATTACTACCCTTCATGTATGGATAACATCAATCAATGGTGAGAATTTGAGGGCAAAAGCTCATAGTTGCCGGGAGCCCAATGTGTTTGGGGGCTAGCTCAAGTTAGCTTGGATGGCCTTCGCGAAGTGAATAGCCTCGGAGGCTCCTGTGAATCAAGGGTTCGATATGGCGACCTTTTATAGGTCTCAGGAGCTTGGGCCTGAGTGCTAGCTAGGTTCTAAAAGTCGTCGATGCAGAGACATTAAGGACTGAGTGCCATTTCATAGGCAGGGAACCGAGCCGGGGACTGCAGTTTTCTTGAATCGTTTTAGTTTTTCGGCATTACTGCCCTTCATGTATGGGTAGCATCTACCAATGATGCAAATTTGAGGGCAAAAGCTCACAGTTGCTGGGAGCCTGACTAGCCCAAGTTTAGCTTGGATGGCCTTGGCAAAGCGAATGGCCGCAGAGGCTCCAATGAATCGGGCAACAAGATCAAAATGGGTGCCTCCTATAGGTCCGAAGAACCAAAGCCGGAGTGTTGGTCGGGCTCGAAAAGCCCCCGATGCGGAGATATTGAGGCTGGAGGGCCGTTTCATAAGCCGAGGGCTATAGTTTTTTTGAATCATTTTGGTTTTTCAGCATTACTACCCTTTATGTATGGGTAATATCTATCAGTGGTGCGAATTTGAGGGTAAAAGCTCATAGTCACCGGGAGCCAAACGTGTTCGTGGGCTAGCTCAAGTTAGCTTGGATGGCCTTGCCAAAGCGAATGGTCCCAAAGGCTCTACCAAATCGGGGGTCGGGATCATTATGGGTGCCTTCTACAGGTCTGGGGAGCCCAGGCCAGAGTGCTAGCCTGGCTCGAAAACCCCCTGGTGCGGAGACATTGAAGCCGGAGGGCCATTTCATAAGCCGAGAACCAAGCTGTGGACTGCAATTTTTTTGAATTGTTTTAGTTTTTCAGCAATACTACCCTTCATGTATGGGTAGCATCTATCAATGGTGCAAAGTTGAGGGAAAAAGCTCAAAGTCACCGGGAGCTCAATGCGGTCGGGGACAAGCCCAATTTAGCTTGGATGGCCTTGCCAAAGCGAATGGTCCTAAAGGCTCTAGTGAATGGGCGGTCGAGATTGATATTTGTGTAGGTCCAAGGAACACAGGCTGGAGGGCCGGTCGGGCTCGAAAATGCCCAGTGAAGAGACATTGGAGCTGGAGGGCCATTTCACAAGTAGAGAATCGAGCTGAGGACTGCAGTTTTATCGAATCATTTTGATGTTTCAGCATTAATACCCGTGATGTATGGATGGCATCTATCAATGGTGCGAATTTGAGGGCAAAAGCTCACAGTCGCTGGGAGCCCAATGTGTTTGGGGTCTAGCTCAAGTTAGCTTGGATGGCCTTCACGAAGTGAATGGCCCTGGAGGCTCTGGCAAATCAGGGGTCAGTATCGATATGGGTACCTTTTATAGGTATCGAGAACCTAGGCCTAAGTGCCGGCTAGGATCTAAAAGCCCCTAGTGCAGAGACATTAAAGATGGAGTGCCATTTCATAGGCTGGGAACCAAGCCGGGGACTGCAATTTTCTTGAATCATTTTAGTTATATAGCATTATTGCCCTTCATTTATGGGTAGCATCTACCAATGGTGCGAATTTGAGGGCAAAAGCTCATAGTTGCCAGGAGCCTAACGTGTTCGGAGACTCGCCCAAGTTTAGCTTGGATGGCCTTAGCAAAGCGAATGGCCCGGAGGCTCCAGTGAATCGGGCGTCAAGATCAAAATGGGTACCTTCTATAGGTCCGGAGAACCTAGGCCGGAGTGTCGGCCGGGGTCGAAAAGCCCCCAATGCGGAGATATTAAGGCCGGAGGGCCATTTCATAGGCTGAGAACTGAGTTGGGGACTGTAGGTTTTTCAAATCATTTTGGTTTTTCAGCATTACTACCCTTTATGTATGGGTAATATCTATCAGTGGTACGAAATTGAGGGCAAAAGCTCACAGTCATCGAGAGCCAAACGTGTTCGTGGGCTAGCTCAAGTTAGCTTGGGTAGCCCTAGCGAAGCGAATGGCCCCAAAGGCTCTGGCGAATCAAGGGGCGGGATCATTATGGGTGCCTTCTATAGGTCCGGGGAACCCAGGCTAGAGTGCCGGCCTGGCTCGAAAAGCCCATGGTGCGAAGACATTGAAGCTGGAGGGTCATTTCATAAGTCGGGAACCAGGCTGTGGACTATAGTCTTTTCAAATTGTTTTAGTTTTTCAGAAATACTACCCTTCATGTATAGGGAGCATCTATCAATGGTGCGAATTTGAGGGCAAAAGCTAAATGTCGTTGGGAGCCTGATGTGTTCGAGGATGAGCCCAGTTTAGCTTGAATGGCCTTGGCAAAGCGAATGGTACTAGAGGCTTCGGTGAATGGGCGGTCGAGATTGATATTGGTGCAAGTTTGGGGAACACAGGCTTGAGGGCTGATCGAGCTCGAAAATCCCCCGGTGCGAAGACACTTTAGCTGGAGGGCCATTTCATAAGCAGGGAACTGAGCCAAGGACTGCAGTTTTTTTGAATCGTTTTGGTTTTGCAGCATTAATACTCGTGATGTATGGGTAACATCTATCAATGGTGCAAATTTAAGGACAAAAGCTCATAGTCGCTAGGAGCCCGACATGTTCGAGGGCTAGCTCAAGTTAGCTTGGATGGCCTTGCTGAAGCGAATGGCCCCAGAGGCCATGACGAATTGGGGGCCAAGATCAATATGGCTACCTTATCTAGGTCAGGGGAACCCAGGCCTGAGTGCTAGCCTGGATCGAAAAGCCCCTGGTGTGGAGACATTGAGGCGGGAGGGCCATTTCATAGGCTGGGAATTGAGCCCAAGGATTGGAGTTTTTTCAAATTTTTTTGGCTTTTCGGCATTACTACCCTTCATGCATGGGTAACATCTAACAATGGTGCAAATTTGAGGAAAAAACCTCACAGTCGCGGGGAGCCCGAAATGTTTAGGGGCTGGCTCAAGTTAGCTTCGATGGCCTTGGCAAAGCGAATGGCCTCAGAGGCTTCAGTGAATCGAGAGCCGGGATCGATATGCGTGCCTTCTATAGGTCCGGGGTTACAGACTGGCTGGACGAAAAGCCTCTGGTGTAGAGATATTGGAGCTGGAGGGCCATTTCATAGGCCGAGAATCGGGCTGGGTACTGCAGTTTTTTAAATTGTTTTGGTTTTTTGGCATTTCTACCTTTCATGTATGGGTAACATGTATCAATGATACGAATTGGGGGCAAAAACTCACAGTCACCGGGTGCCCGACTTGTTCGGGGGCTAGCTCAAGTTAACTTGGATGGCCTTAGCGAAGGGATGGCGTCGGTGGCTCCGGCGAATCAGGGGTTGGGATGGATATGGGTGCCTTCTATATGTCCGAGAAACCTAGGCCGGAGTGTCGGCCGGGCTCGAAATGCCCCTAGTGTGGAGACATTGGAGCTAGAGGGTCATTTCATAGGCCAGGGACCAAGCTTGGGACTACAATTTTTTTGAATCTTTTTAGTTTCTCGACATTACTATGCTACATGTATGGGTGACATCTATCAATGGTGCGAATTTGGGAGCAAAAGCTCACAGTCGCCAAGAGCTCGACGTGTTTGGGGGTTAGCTCAATTTAGCTTGGAAATCCTTAGCAAAGCAAATGGCCCTAGAGGCTCCAGCAAATTGACAACCGGGATCGATATGGGTGCCTTCTATAGGTGTGAAGAACTTGGGCTAGAGCACCAGGATAAAAAAGCCCCCGGTGTGGAGATATTAATGCCGGAGTGCCGTTTCATAGGTCAGGAACCGAGCTGGGGACTGCAGTTTTTTCAAATCATTTCGATTTTTCAGCATTACTACTACCCTTCATGTATGAGTAACATCTATCAATGGTGTGATTTTGACAGCAAAAGCTCACAGTTGTCGGGAGCCTGACATGTTCGGGGGCTAGCTTAAGTTAGCTTGGATGGGTTTAGCGAAGTGAATGGCCCCGGAGGCTCCGAAAAATTAGGGTCCGGGATCGATATGGGTGCCTTCTATAGGTCTGGGGAATCCAAGCAGGAGTGCTAGCTAGGCTTGAAACCCATCGGTGCAGAGACATTGAAGGATACGGCTGTAATGGGCACGGGAGGGGTGGCCAGGGATAAACCTCTATTTTGCGCGTGGGTGACCCCCACTACCTAGGCGTAAACCTTGATTTAGCATGTGGTCTTCCCACGGGGGGCTGCCTATTTGGCTTTCGGTGCCTTGGCCAACCCAGCGCAGCGTTAAACCTCCATTAGGTGTGCGGCGCGCCTACTGGCTGCCTGCGCCTAGAACAGTAGTAAACCTCCGACGGGCGTACGGCTCGCAAGCAGCCTAGCAAGAGAGCTCTACTGGGCATGCTGCTTAGCCCTGCGATAAACATCTATTATGGTGCACCAACAGCCAGCGTGCTGCCTAGCCTCAGGTGTTGTCCAGCCTAGCAAAAAACCTCTACTGCGCATAAGGTGCACCAGCAGCCCGCGCGTTGCTCAGCCCCCCCACCTACCTATGCATTCGCCAAGCTTACAGTGAACCTGCATTTGGCCTACAGTACGCCAGCATGTGCACTGCCTGGCCTAGTGATAATTCTCTTTTTACAAGTGGAGGGCCAATGTTGGGAGCACCACGCGGCTTACCTGTGGGGGTCGATAGACCAAAACTACAATGGGACTATTGAATATCCCTCGGTCTCATGCCTTTGTCTTTTTTTATAGTTTTTCGATAAATGGGCAGCATGACTCGGCCTTAGTCATTTTTTATGCATTACGTGCCTTTGTCATTTTGATGGAATTGTGACATTTTTCAATACATGGGAAACGTCCCTTGGCCTTGGTCATTTTTTATGCATCTTGCCATGCCCTTAGTCATTTTTTATGCATGCATCACATGCCCTCAGGCATAGTCATTTTTTATGCTTTGCATGTCCTTGCCCTCGGTCACACGGGCGCATTTGGGGATGGCTGAACCTCCCCTCCGTTGGTGGGGGAGTTAATTATTTGGGGTTTGGAGGGGGAGGGACGAATCAAAGCGACAAAGGGCTGAATCTCAATGGATCATGGCGACAAGGCCACTCTGCCACTTACAATACCCTATCGTGTATTTAAGTCATCTACAAAGGATTCTATCTGTCGCCCGATGGGAATTATACTTTAAGGCGACCCTCGCGACTCGTCCACTGTACGGGCTTAGCCAATGGCATGTGGGTCTGGGGGCTAGATGGCCCCTACTGTTGGTCGACAAAAGAGTGACGGACGCACATGTCACTTCTAGCCTAGATTCTAACATAGAGGCATTCAGTCATAATCCAGCACACGATAGCTTTGTGCCACTGGCTTTTCAACCAAGCGCAATGACCAATTGTGTGAATCAATGGTTCCTATCGTTCAAGGTTGAATTACAAGGTTTTAACCACATCATAAAGAATAGGCATTTGGGCCAAGTAGACATTAATTAGGTATGATGTATTAGAAAAATGTAAATTAAATAAAATTAATAGGTTTCCTGTAATGTATAGTGGTTGGATTGGTACATACTTGCACATATTAGATTTTGGTGCCAAGTTCAAGTGGCTAAAACATCGACTTTATAATTCCTTTTTTCCTACGCCATATATAAACATAATTGCAATTGGTTTTGGTGGCATGTTCAAGTTGCTAAAACATCAACTTTTTATGCATTTTTTAACGCCATATATATGTTGTCGCAATTCTTGATGTTGTATTTCAATGAAATTTTAGCAACCATCAGAAAAAATAGCAAAAAATTGAAGTGGACGTCCTTATTCTTGTGATTCGATACTGTGGGTGGTGATATAAAAATTTTGGCGAAAATGCGCCTAAAGAGGGTAATAAATTTGTAAAAAATGGAAACTCACCCAATGGCTACGGTTTTAACGGCAACCCTAATATATCATTAGGCACCTTTGGCCATGAAATTTTGGGAGCCATTATAAAAAAGGGCAATGAATTGAATGAGGTGCCCTTGGTCCCAAGATTCGGTGCAGAGGGTGGTCAAGTAAAAATTTTGATGAAAATGCCCCTAGAGGGGTTTAAAAATTCATAAAAATTGGAAATCTCAGTCGGTGGCCACGGTTTTTTGAGGGTGACCCTAGAATATAATTATGGAATTATTGGGGTGGTCGTCGTTTGAGGCTTTGCGGGAAGAGGGCAGTTTTTTAGACAAAAATGCCCATGGAGGAGGTGAAAAATCTGTAAAAAATGAAAATGCCACCCGATGGCCACGGTTTTTTTAGGGGACACATAAATATCATTATGGAATTACTGGGATGGTTATTAGTCATCTATTTTTGCAAGAGCATAAGGAACAGCGATCCCTTGGGCCGGGACCGAGCTGAGGTCAGGGTTTTTTTTTTGCAATTGTTTTTCTTTTTCGATAATGCTCCCCTTCATGTAAGGGTAACATCTATCAATGGTGTGAATTTGAGGGCAAAAGCTCACAATTGGCAGGAGCTCGATGTGTTCGAGGGCTAGCACAAGTTAGCTTGGATGACCTTGGTGAAGCAAATGGCCCTAGAGGCTTCGGCGAATCGGCAGCCATGATCGATATGGGTGCCTTTTATAGGTCTAGGGAACTCGGGCCGGAGTGTCAGCCAGGCTCGAAAAGCCCCCGGTGGAGAGATACTTAAGTCGGAGGCCTGTTTCACAAGTCGAAAACCGAGCCTGGGACTGCAGCTTTTTCGAATCGTTTTGGTTTTTTGGCATTACTACCCTCCAAGTATGGGTAACATTTATCAATGGTGTGAATTTGAGGGCAAAAGATCACAGTCGCCAGGAGCCTGACGTGTTCACGGGCCTACTCAAGTTAGATTGGATTGCCTTGACGAAGCAAATGGCCCCCGAGGCTCCAGCGAATCAGGGGTTAGGATTGCTATGGGTGCCCTCTATATGGCCAGGGGACCCAAGCTGGAGTGTCAGCCGAGCTCGAAAAGCCCCTAGTGCAGAGATATTGCATCCGGAGGGCTATTTCATAGGCTGGGAACTGAGCCGAGGACTGCAGTTCTTTCGAATCATTCTGGTTCATCGGCATTGGGTGCCTTCATGTATGGGTAACATTTATCAATGGTGCAAATTTAAGGGTGAAAGCTCACAATTGCTGGGAGCCCGACATGTTTGGGGCTAGTTTATGTTAAACTTGGATGGCCTTAATGAAGCGAATGACCCTAGAAGCTCCAGCGAATTGGGGGTCAGGATCGATATGGGCGCCTTCTATAGGTCTGCGCAACCCGAGCCAGAGTGCCGGCTAAGCTCGAAAAGCCACCAGTGCAGAGATATTAAAGTCGGAGTGTGTCACAGGACCATATCCTCGCAGCTCCTAGCGCCCGTGTGGTGCCTAGACTTAACTCATAATCTAGGCCAGCCATGCATACTCTGAGGGTCTTAGCATCATATCTGATCATAGGGTGCATCTGCCAGGTACAAATATAAGGTCTCGCACCTCTGTGTATGACCTAAGGCCTTTTGGGCATCCTAGGCGGCATAGTCTGCCCATATAGGAACCTCACCCTTCGGAGAGACGGGCACTATAGGCTCGTGGCCCTATAGTGTCCATAGAGCTCCTTCCCTATGGAGATATCGGCCTCTCTTGATAAGGCATGATGCCCGCATCCTAGCTCACTAGGGCTCGGGTCGTCATCCCGGCCCCGGGGCGGCGGAGAGCACTACGCCGGGTCTCCCCTCTCATATTCTCGGCACCCATGCCATCCAACATGCTATTCCAGTCTCCAATAGCCTTACTTTGTCCATAGGGTTACCATGGTAATTCACCATGGGTAGGGGTGCTGGACTCACACCCCTACAGGATAGCCATAACAGAATAACTTTCCACTTTCCCATGTAATTAATTAATCAAAAACCAGTTGGTATTGGTTAGCATTTTACGTGCTTTCTCATATGCAAGCTAAAACTGTATCAGAAGATGGAGAGAGATGACCGCTAAAATTTTTCATTTTTAATCAATCGCTTGCTGTAACTCATTCCTGAAATACAAGATCTTCTACGTGTGCTTCCAACTTCCTGCTAAAATAAAAACTATGGGGAAAAATTTGATAAACGGACATACAGATACTATATAGACTCATTAGTCCTCATCTACAGATACAGAAAAATTTCCTGTTTCTCCCTTTCCTTTCAACCTCAATTTCATCTCAACTTGCAGACCTTGGCGTCTTCATGAGGTCCAGTTTCTGTTTCCACTTACAGCCATCTGACAGGTCTTGCAATACTAGTCCTGCGCTCCCTTCAGATTTCAATCTGAGTAGCACAAATTTGAATCGACACTAAAAAGCAATTCTGAGCCACCACAAGATGGCAAGTTCAATTTTACATCTGTTAGTATGTACACAGTATTTAAATAAGTATGGGTTACAATATTATATAGTAACTACAGCTGAGGTACACGGCCATTCCTGTAAGCCTACATATATTATTATCATCCAAAAATGGCATGATCTTCAAAAGAATTGTATTGGGCCAAGCACGGATTTCCTCGCTGACAAAAGCAATGCATCTTAAATACAGATTGCTGATTTCAATTTTTAGTTACTAATCCACCTTCGTTTCCGAGCTGGCCGCTCTGGCTTGACCTCTGAGTCCAAAGGGGCGTCCGTTTTGACAGAAGGCAATGCTTCATTCTCCAATTTCTTTATTGTCAAGGGGTCCTTTTCGCTAGGCATTGGAAGCTTGAAACGCTCACTTCGTTTCTTCAACTTCTCTACTGTGTCTAGGTGCCGATCCTCCAATGGTTTTGTATCAGTATCCTTATTCTCCACATCACCAGCCTCTTTATCTTCTGTCAAAGGATGCTTTTCAACTCTCTTGAGAACATCAGGAAGTTTGATGGCTTCAGAAGTTACGATATTGTTATTCCTTTCTATCTCTTTAAACTTTATGGAGGCTGATGGCTTATTGCTTATACTAAAATCTCGCTCCTTATGGCTTGTCCAACGCTCCAACTTTGAGCGTCCTCTCCTTGAATCTTGCTGTTCATCATCTGAGGATGCTTCTTCCTTGTGTCTTTTGGAGGAGTTATGTTGCACCTCATTTTCAGCAATTCCTTGCTCAGTGGAACCCTTCAGACCCTGAGAGGCGCAGGAAAAAAAAATTCAAGAACAGAAAACCTAAACTTCAAGAAACTTTCTGCATTAACGAGGAAAGGGGCAAGTGGACAACCTTAATTGCAGTACAAAGAAACAAGGCGCGTGCATCAAATTAAGACTTAATGATCTGATCTCATTAAATGAAAATAGCTTCCATAAAAAGAAATGGAACAAAATTGTGCACAAGATTTATATGTTTACTACCCAAATGGCTAGGATGCAGGATTCTAAAGATTTTCCTTGGTGCTAGACGAAGCACCTGAATCTCCAATTTACCTGTCATCGATAAGAGGTTGAAATTTCATGCTGAATCAAATGTGCAACATAAGAACCATGCGTAGATACATCTCTAGAAGCAATGAGTCACCTTTGAAACCAAGTTATCACCAACTATCATATTGAAAAACATCAGATATAAGGAAAAATAAAGGAAGCAGGAGGTAGAGAGAAGAGAAGCTAAATTCAACAGAAGGCATGAATATAACATCAAAGTTGACAAAATGGATAATGCTTCAACGTACTAAGCCATCCATGATTCACCTCCCTTGCCCCAGAAACACACCATCCGCGACACCCCCCCAACATCTTTCGCTACCCAAAAAAAAAAAATCCTCACTCTTTTTGCTGGCTCTTATGGATCACAGTCCGGTAGTCAAAGAACTCAGTAGCAATTTATGTAATAAGAGAGGTGACCCACTTCCACTGTCCAAACACCAAAAAACAGCAGAACTCAGGAAAACTATCGAGTTAATCAACTTTGCTTCAATCCAGTTACTCTTGTTGCCATGTTTCTACCTCAGTTTATTATCTGTGCTAAACCAATTAAATATTTGAAATATATTATCGATAAACCCTATGCCAAATTCAACTTATATGCAGTATTAGTTTAAATAAAACAGTATTAGCTTAAATAAAACCTGAATGTTTAAATATACCTACATGATAGAAATTAGAACATCGATATTTTCTTCTTTTAATCTTTTGTTCTTATGGGAAGATTTCAATCAAATAAAACCAGCCAAGGGGATAATTAAAAATATGCATCAGACTATCAAAGAAATTTATGAATCACAAAATGCATAACCTACTCAAGAATTTTAACTTGTAAAATAAGAAGTCTTTTATCCAAAAATACTGTCATAATCACTTGGAAAATAGCACTCATCTAGCCTGGCCATAATCACTTGCAAAATAGCACTCATCTACCCTGGCTCCTACATTATCAAAGAAAGGAGATCACATCTTCACTGTGGAGATAAGCACAATAGGTTTTAGTAATAGAAGGCACGTAGAACTGGCCGTTCACCAAACATAACAAAAAACATGGCCTAGGCAAGATTAGATGTTGGTGATCCCATCAAGGGATAAAATAATCACTACTAGCTTCTCTTTTAATAAGCATTACCACGTATTAGGACGCAGTTGAAATCAAGGCTTAGTTATTATTGTTGTAAGCATTAATGTGTGTTGCTCAAGGATTCGGCTCAACAAGAATTTAATAAATATTGCTCACATGAAAGGACATGGTGTAACATTGCCATTTGCTAGCGCAAACCAGTAACGTCGCTACCTCCAAAAGAAAAATAGTGCTAAAATCCCATAATTATCCACACATAAAAACAAACTTTCCAAAATTTAGACACGTGTTATAATTATATATAGTGCCAGAAAAACGTCTTTAGCCAGATTGTGATGCATGGTTAGGGTATTTCAAGTAACTACCTTCCATCATTATGGGTTTACAATCGCATCAAATTTCATTTAAAAACTTAATTTTTATTATGACAATCATTGGTCAATAACTGAACTTATGAGAGGATATCCTTTCAATAAGCCGTTTATGTTATTCTGCTAGATGTAGAACATACCATCTCATCGGTGTGATCATCTTGATTTCTTCTGGAAGAACCCAATGTGTTGTGATCTCCACCCTCTGATTCTTTATTCTTCCTTGTGTTGTCTTTATGCTTTCTGTCATGCATCCTTTGGTTATCAGGAGTATCAACAGCACGATCAATACGATTGCTTGACCTTTCTTGCCTAGATCTTCTTTCCTCAGTGCTAAGTTGATTACCTCGTGCATAAACATCATCACGTCTCCTATGATGCAAGTAATTTTCATCCTCTATTCTATCCCTTCTCTTCTGTTGTTCACTGTTTCGGACAGAATCTTTTTGTTGGTATTCTTTGTCAGAACCCCTGTATTCATCCTTCATCCTGGCATGACCAATCCATGCTTTATCATCTACACCACGTCCAGTCCGCATAGAACCTCGTGCATCTTCTTTCTCCCTCTTGGATAAACTTTCTTCATGGGATTGTTTTAGCCTATACAACTCCTCCCTCTCCCTTTGCCTCTCACCCCTGTCCCTCTGGAGCCAGACCTCATCTTTTTGCCTAACAGAGTGGTAATCATCAAGATTGTCTCTAATTCTTTGCTGATCGTCTCTCTTCCGGGGATCTAAAACATCATCCCTTTCTCGCCTTCGACGGCTTGTGGTTTCTCTGTGGGCAAGTAAGATCTCTTCCTTGTCAGTGTGCTCCCTCCTCAAATATTCCTCATCTTTTCTCCTTTTGCTATGGTAATCATCCACCATGTCATACCTACCCTTCAAATTTTCCTTTCTTTCCCTATGCTGCGAGCTGCTATCCTTATCATAATGCATCCTGTAGCTGCCATTGTCCAACTGCTTTCTTGAATGAAGATGTTCCTCTTTGTCATTCCTTTCACTTTCTCGTATCTTACTTCTGTGCCTGGATCCCATTTCATCTCCCCGTTCTCTCTTCCTTGTGTCTTCAGTTCTACTTTTCCTGCTGTTAGGATCCTCCTCTCTTCGTTGCCAAGGTCCATCAAGATTTTCTCGCTCCTTTCGCCTATCATAACCCTCACTCCTCATGTGCAAATGATGCACTAAGCCAGGGTCCAAATCTCTCTGAGGATAAGAACCCTCCCTACCTTTTATCACCATGTGATTTCTTTGCATCTCTTGTCTGGCATCACGTTCTTTCCTCCGGAAATTCTGTTCATTTTCACCAAGGTGCCCCTTGACACTCCCCGTGCGCCTAGCACGCCCACCTTGAACAACTTCCTCCTCAACACCATCCTGCCATTTCTGACAATCTTTACTGCTTCCTGATCTGGCTTTGCTGTTTTCACTGCTTCTTGCAGCCTTTGAGTCCCCTCCATCATCAAGTTCTTGTGTTGCAGACAGTTCAACACGAGAACTTAATTTTTGTTTCTTTGTGGAACGGTGTACATTCTCATCTTTTGAACTATCATTTGTAGTTACTTCATTCTCAGTCATCTCATCCTTTTCCATTCCAGAACTTCCTTCGGCTACTACATGCTCATCATGCACAGTCACATCTTTGTCCTCCTCTATACACAGCCCTGTTCCATCCATAACTGCAGCAGGAGATGCTACCAATGGACTATGTTTACCATCCATGCTTTCAACCGATTCTTCCTCAGCATTATCAAGAAATCTTTTGTCCCTTTTATTCTGACTGGGGGTAAAATGAGGGGATCTGTCACGTGTTCTTCCCTGTACATGCCTGTGATAAATAGGAGAGAGTCAAAGACTGCATTAGATCTGGTACAAATCTACCAAGTTGAAACTAATCCAACATCGAAACTAATCCAACATCAAAACTAATATGTAAATAGCTAAGAATTCAAATCAATGACCCATGCCATCACAAGCATAGCTAGGCAATAAGTGCAAATACAATCTAGGCGTAGACCTAGGTTCAAATCCACCTTACCCATTACTTAAAAAAAAATACCCCTTAAATTATGCAAGAACCCTTAATGCACAAATGGATATAGCAATTTGCACCTTGCCTTTTTCCATGTAAATATCACAAACTCAGTACAGGTTAATCTTTATAGTTGCTCTGTTTTTAGAAGGCTACAATCATGCCTATATGTGCACAAGCAGAGCAGGCTAAATTCTGCACTACTCCAATGAATCATGAAAAGACATTGAATCTACATAATAACCGACCCTTAGAGTGCATGCACCCCAGCTATCCTTTATCTCTACATATTACAGACAACTTCTAGAAATTGCTCATTATAGCTACCTTTTCTTTTCTCTCACATATTCATATGCTTATTTTCTTAACTCTTTATTTGGATGAGGGAAAATAATTGAGTAAAAAAATAAATGGAAGAAAATAGGAAGGAATTTGATTTTCTTCCAAAATTTTCTCTCCAAATTGAAGGAAATTTGAAAAAGCTTTAAAAACGATTCAATGAAGTGAAAATAATGTTATTTTTCACACATATCAAAACATAGGGAGGAAAACAACTTGTTCTTAAAATTTTCTTTCCCCTTTATTTCTTTCCTTGTTCCCCTTGTCTCTTGTTTATTTTCCCAAAACAAACTGCGAAGTTAAATAAATAAATGCAGAGAAAAAGAACATTCATTGGAAAATGTGTCAAATTTAAGCTAATAAATATAGCACAAGCTGGGAAAGAAGGCGCCAAGTAGGGAAAATAACCACTACTTTCAGAATACTAAGATGAGATTAAATCCAGAAATCCATTCTCAGGATCCAGAATATTCATGTTATGCAGTTTATTTTTGTTCTTCTCCCTTTCTAATCAGCTGTTCCATCGCAGTTCCAGCTACACCAACACAAACCCCAAACCCACATTTTTCCAACTGTTCTTCTAATAATAAAACCACTCAAAGAAACCTAAATCCTATTATTTAGGTGGCCCTAGAAACTTGCTTTATTTCTTTCAGTTCCTCATTTTTCCACCAAACTTGATCACTCCCCTTATCACATTTGAACTCTAAACCACTCCCGTTGTGCATCAATCTAAACCCCCAAAATTTTAAATGTCAAAAAGCTTTGCCCATTAGAAAACATAAAAGAGCAACCTGCATTATCGCATACCTTTCCTCATGAGAAGGCCCAATATCCCCACCAGATAGCATAGGTGACCCCCTAGAACTAGGACGATATTGAGATGGTGCTTCAGGACGGAAAGACAGAATCCCATCTCCCTCAGGTACATTAGCGCGACCAGAATCAACAAATGGTGCTCTCCTCCCACTCTTTCGATTATCATAACCCTGTGGGAAATTATCATAATATTCTGTTTCCACCTGTGCCGTGCCATCTTCAGGTACATGGGTTCCTCTGGGATCATCTCCTGGTGCATCATTGTTTGCTACATCCAAGCCACCGTGTCCTGTGGAGGAGTCATCATCAAGAGAGTCCTGCAAGACGATCTGTTTACCCAAGCACCTCGAGTTAATTGTATCGCACCACATGTATCAGTAGGATCAATTCAATTAAACACAGGAGAGACAGACAGTTCACCTCAATGATTGCATCAGAATCACGAATTCGAGGTGGTCGAGTATCAATAGAAGGAAGACGTTCACCATAACCTCCTTCAACTTGTATTGCCCGTCCAGTTGGCTGGTAGAAAATAAATTAAACCTCTGAGTATTCAAACAGCCATGGCAAATAAATATGACAGCTCTAGAGCATCTGCATATTAGAAGACTTAAAAAACGATACAAAATCTATGTGATGGAGAGAGAGAGATAGTGGAAAAGGTAGAGAGAAGGGATCACACTCCTAGACAAACAACAAGATCAAGTGATTCATTTAACTGATAGATCAAAAAGGAAATTCACAAGAAAATAATTGTCCTTTTTTCACAAAGTAGAAAATAACTGTCCTTTTTTCCATGGCTTTTCACGAAGCTTCAATGCAAAGTATGTAGAAGAAGAAAATTAATGAAGAAGCATACCAGTGGTGGCCGCACACGAGAAGGTCCTTTCATTATGTCACTTTGTCCAACCTCTGACTTGCCAAGACTTGAATTGTCAACTGGAATATCATGAATGCCAGCTGCTGCTGCTAATTCTGGTGGCATATCTGGATCATATTCCTAAAATGACAGCAATAGAAAAACTTTATTAAAAAAAGTACTCTTCAAAAACTTTAAGAATTATAAAAAAAGGGGGTCGTTGGAGCCACATATTTATGTCTATCTACTTAGATCATTTTGACATGGCCATGCATGTGCGTAATGCGTGTGTCCTATTACCTGTTCTGCTCGCCCACTCTCATATACACGAATTTTGCTTTGCATAGTAGTCTCCAGCCGGTGTTGTTCCTGAGTAACATAATAGATCCTTTTTAAGCATTTGTTTGATTGGTACAGAATATCATTACGGATCAATAGTTACCAGCTGTTTGCAATAGTCTTTCCAGCTCTCCTCATTCAAACCAAAGTTGAAGAAATCTGATATATCCACACCAGGATATTTCCATGGCTTTTCCTCAAAGCTATCAATATCCACATCAAAGACAGTCCTGAAAATATCACAAAATTAGTAAACATCCAGCAGATAAACACACTCTAAAGGTTAACTGATTAACACAAAATGCTTCCACACTCAAATCTACAAAGAAAAAGTGCAGTTAAAAACCAGATTAAACATAGGATGAAAGAAAACTACAATAATATGATAGTCTCTTCTTTCAGCTTCCGCCATGTAAGAATAAACAGACTTGAAATAGGAATATAGGAGTAAGAATTTTAACTCAACAGATAAACAAGCAACACATTATTATGACAAACCAGAATTACAAATACAAGCCCAAATTGAATATTTCACCTAAGGAAATATGAAAAACCTGAATCAGAATCAGCAAAAGACATCTCTTTATATTCCAACATAGCATGAAAGTATGCATACTATTTGTGGCATATTAAACAGACCAATACTGCAGAAAATCATTGACAGCTAAAAATTCAAAGATCCCTTGGGAAATTCAAAATCAATACTTCTAGACGGTTGATGTCCCCTCCTAGTATTTCTCAATAAACAAAACAGTCTCTAGCCCTAGGAACTAAGAAATCTAACCAGACTCTTCATTACTTTCATATTTTAAGAAAGCTTCAATCAGACGAGGTTGATAACTGAAATTGGTAGATTAGTCATGCTGTGAACAGAAGATGTTTTTTCCCTTTCCCCCCCTCAAAGAAGTTCAATCAGAATTTATCAACATTCAGAGAGAGAGACTGCTTCTATTCAAAGTTGCTTTATTCTGATATGCAATGTCAGCCAATATTCTCTTATGTTAAGAAATTTCGGCGAACAACGAACAAAGGAAATCATAGTCGCTTTCTTGTGAAGACCAAGGAGAATAATAAGCAGCTGAAACTCAAAAACTGACCTCATCCAATGCACACAAGGGCCTCCAAAATCAAAGACATTGCTAGATAAATAGAGCAAAACCCTGATTTTGCAGACCCAGAAAGTACATGTACAAGTGGGTGTCAGTCATCCTGTTAGTGCAGTTTATACTTTGGCAAAATTAATTAATTGTTGAAGCATATAACATGCTGCATTTCTAAGTGGCATTAGAACTTCAGTTGTTGAGCAAGTTTGGCGTTCAAACTCAAGGGCAAGTCTGAATGAAAAGTCTCCAGGTTTTGCCATTTTAGCATTCTAAGTAAAGGGCCAATTGGGTCAATTTCAGGTATTCAAAGCCTTCAGCCTCTAGACATCTACCCAAATAACTTATTTAACAGTATCACGAAGACAACCAGCACTGAGACTGCATGAATCATGCAAATGGTGAAAACACAGCAATCAAATCAACACAAGAATGACAATGTTATAAAAAATAAATAAATAAAACCCAGCTTATTCAGTAAAGCAAATTTACTTGTGTGAAGGAAGCGTGAACTCTAGTCCACCACCAAAGCCCCGCCCTGCCATATTATTGCCCCAAACTGGCATTCCAAAACCAGGATGGTGACCCTTTTGCATTGAAGGAGCACTTTTAATTCCCACAGGTCGCCAATCACCCCTACCACGCCCAGCTATAGGAGCCATGTTGATAGGAGGACGAACTTGAACTGGGGCTCCTCCAGGACCAATGGTAGTAGCTCCAGGCATCGGCGCCGCACCAGGTCTCACGTACTGCATAAATGCAGAAAATAAGCCATGAAGTTATCAAAACACAGGAAAATAAATTGCAGCCCGCAAAATGAAATAAAAACTCAATCATTAACGCAGAAGAATTTCAAAGTAAAGCAGACTTTCAGGTGAGTTAAGCTTAGCAGCAAATCAAATCATCGACACTCCAACTACTTTCTAGTTAAAGCAACCACACAACCATGTCATTCAGCTTCCAGAAAAAGTATCCAGTTACGAACTAAATTCATCTCTGGCATCATGTTAGCAAAAATAAAAGACGCAGCAGACCAAAAAGGCAAGCATTGAAAACAAAAAGGTATCGAGCACCATAAGTTCAATCTCTTCTACAGCTTGCCATATACTACTCATCAAGAAAGGGAGAAATGTAAGGGTAGGAGGCAACTACGCAGAGTTAATTAGGTACCAAAATACAAGCTGGTAGCAATAGCCAGAAAGATATCAAGGAAGTCATAATAGTTTTTGCATATGATGCGTTGAATTATAAATGAAAGGACTTGCTAAAACATAAAAGGATGATGCTATGGCTCAAAGCGTAGAAAGCACCAATCATGGGCAGGAACAAAAAGGAAGTGAACAAAGAAAATTGGTACTCAAGATAGTTATTTTGCAACATAAAAGCAGGAGATTGCAAATCAAATTGACCAACGACCGTCAAGGGATTTCGTATTCACAATAAGAAAAAAAAATTAATTCATAAGTAGAGATTCACTTGAATGTTAAGCCCCAAATGATAAAAATTCCAAATCACCCAAAAATGCATAAGATGGAGTTGGCAAATGGTAAACTTCAGTTTTAATCCATAAGGTGATAATGAAATTGAAGTGAAGTGCATCTCAATGACTCAGAAGTGCTTAGTGTGGAGTCAATACAGAAACTGAAAAAAAGTAATTCCTTTGCTCAAAGAGGATCATATATTTTTGCATATATTTTAACAGAACGCAGTGCCATGACAACAACTAAGCTGCAAATTATACACTTCACACCAATCATTTGAAAAATTATCTGTATGTTTTCTTGGTCATTAGTTACAGAGGCAACAATTTACTTCCCACTCTCAGTGTGATACCTGTTAGGACCCGTGTAGAATAGATTTAACCAGAGACATAAAAATATGTATCCTATTCACCTACTCGATACATTTAAAGCATCAACAGTGATGCCCTGCAACAGCAATTCTTCATGAGTTGACATTATAGATATCTCCATTGTCATTATTGTCCCTCCACTTCTCCAAACTTAAAATGATTATTCTTGTCACCCACAAACCAACTAGATAATCACAGTGCGTGGTTCCAATAAAAAGACCTTCAGCTTAATATCTCACAGACAATAACGATATAGAAGCAAATTTGGTTCACATCCCAACAATTTTCATAGGATATAATCACCTCTGGGTGGGTGTTATCACTAGTTGCATTGTTGTCACTTTTTGTATCTACTTTTGCAGTGCTGATACCAAGGCAACAGCATCCAAGAATTAGCACTTCAGATGTTGTTTAGTTAGTTTACAATTGACAAGCACATAAACTTTCCAAATTTCAACAATTCTTTTAGCACACAAGGCCCTAACACCAAAACTCAGGTAAGCGGGTTGAAAGAACATGAGCCAGGTGCAGATTAATTAAGCACTCAATGGCTTGCGACGTTAAGAGAATTTTAGACCCTTCGTTGCCAACTGGAATAATCCATACTTACTACTTGCTAAGTAAAGATACAATTCATGAAAATTAAGAAAGATTTACCATTTCTCATTCAACTTCTTCAAGTAAACATACATTAACAAAAATAAAGATGATAGGACCTGTCACATATGTACAAAAATTACAATCTTTCATTCTCATCAGAAGAGGGGAAAACACAAAATCCCCCGCTTAAAGAATAAAGCCACTATATTTCTTTCCTTTCTTTTTTTTTTTTAAAGCTCAACACATAGCAACAACAACAACAACACTGACCTTGAACTGAGAATGAAACGGATGATGATACCCATGATTGCTATACCCAACCTTCGGCCCTGGTACTGCATTTCCTTTCCCAGCTGCTTCGCTGCCCTCTTTCCTCTCCCCTTCTGCCCCTACTGTTGCCGCAGTATCCTCTCCCACGCCCCAATCTTGTTCCTCCATCGGCTGGTTTGGGTCCCCATCGGCAACAATCACGAGCGGATCCCCATCTTCGTTGTCATCACCGTCACCCATCATTCCTCGCTCCATCCCCATAGGCCCATGATTGTTATCATTCAACACTATTTGCAAATCATCTTCGCTATCACTATCTTCCTCCCAATCTTCATCCCCTCCACCGCCACCACCAGGGCCACTGCTGCCGCCGCCTCCGCCAAGGTCAGCTTCATTCCTCTTCGAATCCTCCGCATCCACACTGAGTCCAGGAATCATCGGACCTGAACCTTCAATAATTCCAGTAGTATGCTCCTCGATATCAAAAGTAACCTCTTTATCCTGCTTATCAGATTGAAAATCAGAAAAATCAACACTATTCGAAACACTGTTCAGTAATTTCACATCACGAGAGCTCAAAACCCTAGGTCCAGCTGCTGAATTATTATCAGCTGCAACCGAAATTGATAGTGTTTGATCAGCAGGAGCACGATGGTTGCGGCCAGATGCTCCATATAGGATCTCATCGTCCTCGAGGTCGTTGCTGCCGTTGCGAAGGTTGAGATCGATCGGACGGTGTATCGATGAAGGTGCAGGAGACGGATGTTGGGGCTGCGGAGCAGCCGATGAAGATGACGAGAGAGGCTGCAAGACGTCCGTGTAAAGATCTCCAAATTCATCGTCGTCTTCCATTAGAGATAGCAACTGAGTTGAGAGAAAGAGAGGAAGAGAGAGAGAGTAACTGTTAGAGCGAGAGAGAGAAAACAAAGAGGCCGATGTTAGAGAGCAAGGGTTTGAGGCTGGGCAGCGAGGGCGTGCAATAAGAGGAGGAAGTGACTTTAATGTAGTTCTTTAAACAAATAATAAAAACTAATTAATTTTTATTTGGATTAATAATAGCAATTAATTTTGACAACACTTTATAATTTGATTTTATTTAGTATAACTTAATCCTAAATTAATAGACTATATAACTAAATAAAAATTAATAATCAGTTTATATATCTCGATAAATTTTACAAACTACCTCTTTTTTTATCAGCAAAATTATTTTAATTTACAAAAATCCAGACAAAAATTTAACTTTTCCGAGTCAATTAACTAGAGCCAACAAACTCCTTCAAAACACCCGAATTTAATCTGAAAAAATTAAGTGAAAAACCTTCGTTGAAAGTACCTCAACAACAAAATCAAAGAGGACATCTATAAGATCTTTTATCGAGATAAAAGAAAAAAAAACATAATTATGTTATTACATAAATAAGCCAAACTTTAAATTTGTGCTAAAAAAGGTTGTACGACATTCATTTCTTTATTTGCTATATAATTTGCAAAATGCTTACGTTCTCTGTTAACAAAATTTAAATCAAATAATCAGATTTATTAAAGCGATCCCATTATTGTCATTACCGCTTATCCTTTTATGAGACTCAATAAATGACATTTTTAGAATCTGATTCTCTAATCTGATGCATGAAAGAACTATCACAATAACTAAATAGCCCAATAATTTTAAAAATTATTAATAATTCAATTTCATTAAAATCTAAAATTCTCACCGATCGATAAAAAACACATATAACCAAAACAATAAAGTTTCTCAAAACACTAGCTTTCCTATATTTTTCTCTTATAACTCCATCAACATTAAACCTTGCGAGTCAGAGTCAACCTGGCGACGAGAGTAACTAAACCTATTTTTCTTTTCCATTTGTTCCAACCCAAAATTATAAGCTAAATACCTTTTTAAAAATAAAATCAATTTCTTAAATTTTAATATGTTTATTTATTTAATATATATTGTTATCAATTTTTCATCCAACCCTTTAATGAAAATATAATTTTTACTTGATAGTTTATTATTTTTAGTGTCTTAATAATTTTTAGCTACAAAAGTATCCAATTTTAACCTATGTATTCATGTCCAATGTAATCCATTTTTAGTTTGCAGATTCATGTATTCAATTAGTTGGATTCAGCAAAAGAATTATTGACTTATTGGTTCATCCACAAACATGAACATTGACAAATCCATTGTATATTTTTTAATATTTAATGAAATATTTATAATTATCATAAAATCTGTTTATTTTGGAAGAAATAACTTACTCGAGAGTGACTGATGGAATTTATTATATTTTCCATTAACTTATAAAATTTCTATAACTATTTTTTATACTTCCATTAACTAAAAATCTTAATATTTTGAATATTACAAAAAAAATTATTTGAAAAATATTTCAAGGAAAAAAGTAAAATTATTTTCCAAAGTAAAATAAATTTAGTCGTCAGTATAGCATAACACGAATGAGAACCGCCGGTTTAGTGCGGTTCAAAGTCATCAAGCCGGACAGATGGTACAGCACCGAAGTTAAATACTACTATTTCTTTTTCGGGTTTTTTTTTTTGGTAGAATTTCTCAGCTGCCAAGCAGACAATTGCAGAATCCCACTCACTGCTAAAAATTTCCTCCGATTTGATCTAAACCTCTTTCAAACAACAATTAAGCGCGACAATTTTAGGAGCTAAACATGATCGGAGTGGGCAAGATCAAGCAGTACTCTAACGTCCTGGACAAACCACTCAGCAAGGGTAAACAAGAGGTATCTATCTTCATCTCTCTTTCTCATCTCTAATCCCTGTCGCTCTCTGTTTGGTTTCTGAGAAACTTTCCTGGAAAGATAAGAAGTTGAAAGACATGAATTTTGTGATTTGCTTTCAAGAAATTGCGCTCTCAGCTTTTCGTTTCTTAGGTCTGATATTCTAATTGTTTAGCGATCCATTTCGCTTTTTGGTCTGCTGCATTTTCTAAATACCAAACAGAATTTTCGGATCTTTGCTGCATTTTGGTCTTCTACAGTAATTAGATTTCATAGCTACTCGTATTTTTATTAGTTATGTATTTAATGCGAGTAAATGAGGTTTCAGATTTTTCTTTTTGGTCAGTTCTGGTATTATTTGGATTGCTTATTGATAAGTAATGCATTTTGTACTGCTTGAGGATAGTAATTTTCTACTTCATGCTAAGGATCGGGGAAATGACAAAATTGAATTTTCAGTTAGGTTTTTGACAATTTGATCCGGGAGCATCTAAAACATACATTAAACTGCACTTGATTCTCCGTCTACTTGGTTGGAAAGAAATAAACTTTATGCAACTAAAGACCATATAAAAATGCTAGATCACAAGATAACTTTCTCATAAACTTGCTTCATGGTAGTTGTGACTGGGATTTTGTTCTTTAATTTGGACTTTGTAGTTGAAATTTTCTTATTGAATGATTGGTATTTACTTTTCTCAGGTCAGTTTGAGTGCATTTGCATTTTTGTTTTCAGAGCTTGTTCAGTACAACCAGACACAAGTTGACAACATTGCTGAATTAGAACGAAGGTAAGCTTTCATTTTTCATAACTTAAAAGTTTATTAACCATGCATCATTTGATTGCTCTATATCATTGCATTCATCTAGTCGATTAGAAATTGAGGGACAATAATCAAGTTGTCTCCAATTCCACCTGGGTCCATAAGTTCACAATGCTTATTAATTATTTGTCACTGAGCAATGAGGTTGGGTAATATATGTAGAAGTTTCATATTGATTCTTTGAAAAATAATTTTTTCAACCTGGCCGAACATATTTTACAGAATGTAGAGATAAAGAGATAGGAAATGAAAGGGTAAAAAAGAGAAGGACATGACAAAATGTTATTTGAAATTGATATAATTAGAACTTTTGATCCCAGGCTTGTGCAACTATACATGGTTTTCTATTTTATTTTTGATACTGGTGTCATCATTAACAACACATGTGGGAATGGCAGGCTGGAGGATGCAGGCTATGCAGTTGGGGCTCGAGTTCTTGAACTTCTATGCCACAGAGAAAAGGTATGCCATGTTGCTAGAGTTATGCTCAGCAAACTACACCAGGCAAAAGCAACCAGTTTAACAACTAGCCAGGGTTCCAATTTCTGATGTTGGAACTATTGGAATAATTATATTGGTTGGCTTTTTCTGTGAAATTAGCATAGATATGATATTTATTTGTATATGTGCTTTATAATATGGTAGAGGTAGACTGTATTAATTTTTATGGAATTCTTTTCACTTCATTCTTTTGGTTGCATTTGGCAATAAGATTTTATAAATTAATATAATCAAAAGCAATGTTATTTCTTTTATTCAATTGGTAATTATATTCTTTTGACATTTTCACTCCGCAGCACAAATATTAGTATTATGTATCTATATCTCCAAGTAATCTTAACTCGAGGGCATGTTATTGGTTGGCTTCTTAATATTCCTATTTAACTTGTGAGTTAGTTGCAAATAATGAATGTTCTGAGTATAGAAATATCATATCTTATGTCCTGAAAACATGCTTAGCTCATTGAAAATGAAAATAATTTTGGTATTTTTTACTCCATTGGACATTTGATGCTTTGGGTTTCTCAGTTTGTGCTAAGTGAATGCTCCAGGTTTCAGGTCGCCATCAGAATGGTTGGAAAATTTTATGATGAATAGATTACTCTTCTGATGCCTCTTTCCCCAACAACTGCATTTCTTTGCGGGCTAATACTTTTCTATAATCATTGAATTGAAATCTTCCATGCCTTTTATTTTTGGTTTAAAAATACAGTAGCAAGATTGCGTTTAAGTTTTCTAGGGTGTTCTTTTGAGAAGGAAGTTTCTTTTTTTATTTCGTCAAATAAGTATGATACTTTATAGAGACAATTATACATTTTTGTGCCATCATCATGCTATTGACATGATTTGGCTTTTTTGGCTAATAGACCAATTGGTTTCACTTTCATTAAAATTTATTATGAATTTTGGTTTGGTAGAAATGCTATATTCATTCTTATTTTGATGGTGCAGGGAAACCGAAGGGAAACTCGGCTGTTGGGTATTTTGTCTTTTGTGCACAGCACCGTGTGGAAGGTGCTATTTGGAAAGGTAAGCTTATTTTCATCAATTTCAATGACTTCTTTAATTGCCATCTGTCTGTATATAGAATTTTGTACCATGTATGCAAAGCCTTGTGGACAGTAGTGAGGATGTGGCTATGTATAGAGCAAAGTGGAAACAAAGATTCGATCCCAGCAAATTTGGGATTAAGGCTTAGTTGTTATTATTGTATGTAAAGCCTTCTTGTTATCTTTCTCGGATGTGAACTCTGCTTGCAAACCCTTTTTCCGTCCTGATCAGTACTTTTTCCTGTTCTATTACAAGTACTATGAAAATTTGCTAGTTATGTTAAGAAAATGTTACTGTTGTGATATATTATTGTATGTATGAGTAGTATAGTTTAGGTGTAAAGGGTAGTTTAGGTATTTTGGAAATAGCCTACATCTATAAATAAGAGTGAATTGTATCTCATTTGTTAAGAAAGAAGCAATAAAAGCTCTCACATTACACATCAAATCAACATGGTATCAAAGCCTAAAATCCACATTTCGTCAACCCAAACACAGTAGAGAGAGAAAAAAACCCTAACCTAGGTTGAAGCTACTGCGACCACAGGAGAGAGAGTGAATTGTCACCGCCCAGACCAGGTGGAAGAAGAGTCGTCGGCGCGCCTTTGCCCGCTTTCCGGTCACCAGAAACTGGGGCGCGTGGGCCCCCGCGCCGCCGACAGGTTCTGCAGTCTTCTTCACACGCCGGCGCGTGGCGTGTACTCCGGCAACTTCTCCGGCAGTGGATCACTCCGACAGCCTCACCTTGGTGTTGCGCCTCCTCCTAGACTATTTTCCTGCACTGGTTCTTATGTTTTCGGGGCTGTCTTTTGGGTTGCACTGTTTTTCGGGTGTTTTTTACGGTATTTAAACCTAATTTCAGTAGTTTCTGCTGTCTTTTGACAATGGGTGATGGTATTGACACTAAAGTCGGTGCTTCATATGACAACCCGTCGTTACAAATCAGTTCGGTGAAGCTAAATGGTACAAATTATCTTGCATGGTCTAGGTCATGCTTATTGTTCATTAAAGATAGAAGGTTACAAGGCTATATTACGGGTTCTAAAGCCTCACCCGCACCTGAAAGTGACGTTTTTGATAAATGGGACTCTGAAAATTCATTAGTTATGTCCTGGCTTATAAATTCTATGGAGCCTAGAATTGCTAATGGGTATTTGATGTTGGATACTGCAGCAAAAATTTGGAAAACTGTGACTACGACCTACTCTCAGCGTGAAAATTATGCTCAAGTGTATGAGCTTTGCAACAAAGTCCATAGCTTGAAGCAAGGGGAATTGACAGTTAACCAGTACTATGCTGCCTTGAATGACCTATGGCAACAGCTAGACTACTATGAGACCTTTCATCCCAAGTGCGAAGTGGATGCGGCTGAATACCAGAAGAAGGTTGAGACCGAGAGAGTCTATGAGTTTTTTGCAGGATTGCATGCTGAATATGACCCGATTAGGATCCAGATCTTGGGGAAAGATCCTCTACTTTCCTTAGAGGAAACATACTCTTATGTACAACAAGAGGAGAGTAGGAGAGGTGTGATGTTATCTCCTGGGCCATCTGAGAGAGCTGGACTTGTAGCTTCTCAATCCTTAAAAACTATTCATACTCGATCTGAGGAGAATAACAATCGTTGTGACCATTGTGGAAGGCTGGGACATATTAAGGAAACATGCTGGAAGTTGCATGGTAAACCGACTGGTGGACGTAATCGTGGCCGTGGGGGTAGAAAGCCAAATTTTACTCGCCATGTTGCTCACCAAGCTGAAGCAGTTATACCCCCTGAAGTAGTCTAAGCAACCCCCACTGGTGGTTTATCTTCTGAAGAGCTACAGACCTTGAGACGTCTTATGACAAAGCTCGACTCTCCATCAACTCCAGAAGCTTCCTCTAATTTTGTGCATTCAGGTATGGCTTTTTTAGCTGACTCTGTTGATAATTCATGGGTTATAAACTCAGGAGCAAACGAACATATGACAGGCTCATCTAGTAACTTCTTAACATATTCACCTTGACCTAGTAAACAAACTGTCCGTATTGCAGATGGTTCTTTTACTTCTATTTTCGGAACAGGTTCTATTCAATGCACCCCTAACATCAAT